>JAXGGA010016337.1:0-26881 GCA_038373865.1 Uloborus plumipes | reverse complement strand
ATCCAATCCGAGCCAAT
Organism: Uloborus plumipes; assembly: GCA_038373865.1. NCBI lineage: Eukaryota > Metazoa > Arthropoda > Arachnida > Araneae > Uloboridae > Uloborus > Uloborus plumipes. The sequence goes on along the minus strand of JAXGGA010016337.1, from coordinate 26,864 downwards.
CCACGAACATCCGTAATAAAAGGGCACATTTCTTCTTTTAAACATCACTACATGATTTCTGGGCTAAAATATATTAATTCCTTTACAACATTTCACGAGATATAAGGAATTTTTTTTCTCCATCGAGACGCGAAGAACAGCACCTCACGAAAACCAAAATCGACGTTCCACACACACCAGCTAGCCGAGAAGGAGAGAGACAGGAGAGGACAACACATCACTCCAAACTGGGGAAGATCGCATGACGTCAAACTCGCCACACTTCTCTTTAGCAATCATGGATACGGAAAGCTTAAAATGTGCTGCCATCTGGTAAGGAGCCTCGTAAACACAGTTCAAATATCACGCACTTGCAGTTTAATTTGAATTTACTGATTCTCAGATCACCTTCTTCACAGGGTTAACAATAAATAGTACTAAAATGTCGTTACATACTAATTCATTACTGTAGATATATTACCATAGGGTCTTCACAGTGCAAAAGAGTGACAACACACTACACATACGATTGAGATGACCAACCTGGACCTAAAGACACTCACAGTTTCACCACATGCATCCAGCAATATGGGAAGCGTTAAATACCACCTGCCTCAGAATTTGCCGCACCATGTCTGAATCATGTCACCTGTTCGCGCACAGCATTAGAAATCTCATCTTGAATCGCCCACCACGTAGTGGTTCTTCAATCTTGCGAATAAAATCGAAGTCACATGGCAAAATGTCGAGAGAGACCAGGGGGACTTCGATCTCGCACGACACTCACCAACTGACTGATTTCACAGCCATCAGTGCACTATGCTACCAGCGAGCACAGAGTCATATCGGACATCCGTAATGAAAGGGGCACTTCTTAAAATAGCTGTTTTGAGAAAAATCGATTTGAAAATTTTAACTTTTTAAAATCCTTGCCCTGGCTCTAATAACTGTTACAATTAGCCAAACTGTTGGTTGATTAAATGTTCTGCTAGGTGACTATGGTGTGCGTTTCCCGGCCAATTTTAAATAAGTTGGTAATTAATGAGAAGTGCCCCTTTCATTCTCCATTTTCGTGGAGAATGAAATGAGCACATCTCAAAATAGCTATTCTTACGGGCATCGGCTCGTACACTATTTAAATTTTTTTGAAGTTCTTGTCGGACTTTAACTTACCTATTGCTGTTTCATTTCAAAACGATATTAAATCAAATTTTAATTCCTAATGATTTGACGCTAGGTTACATAATAGTATTCTTCTTGTTCTAAAAAAAGGAACCCTTCATTAATTACTTGTGCAGAAACAATTTATGCTTAATAACAAACAATTAAAATGAGTGTCATTTACAAAAATCAAAATTACGGCTTTCTTAATTGGTTTTAAAAAAGTACAAACCATAATTTGCACCAAGGAAGCTCGGCGAACTTTGTTTATCAAAGATGTGCCCCTTTCAAACTCAATTCTCCCTTCACAATCGGCAGAATCGACAGAATGATAAGGGCATAAGTTGCTTTTTAACTGCGACTGTTAACTCTAGAAAAAAATGGGTCAGTTTCTCATGTAAGGTGTACTAAGGTATGCTTTTTAAAAATATTTCCAAAAAATTCAATTTTTGAGATGTGCCTCTTTCATTCTGGATGTGCGATATGTTGGTGTGGATACACACTATGCCGGCAGAACTTCCACACGACACGTATACGTTTGCGATCAATTCACATATCTATAAACACACACATAGTTGTCATGTTTTCTGTCCTAACCCTCGTATACAATTGTCTCCCCAAAAACAACAGTGTTGTAAAAAAATCCCCCGCCAAGAAAACCTTAAATACTCAGCCTTAAAAAGTTATGATATCGAGTTTTCCCGCCAAGTTTGTGCCAAACTACAACTAACCTGTATGTATAGTTCTTTTATACTATACATACAGGTTAGTTGTAGTTTGGCACAAACTTGGCGGGAAAACTCGATATCATAACTTTTTAAGGCTGAGTATTTAAGGTTTTCTTGGCGGGGGATTTTTTTACAACACTGTTGTTTTTGGGGAGATATCACATGTTTTTGCATTAATATTATTTCTTTGCCTGTTTTTTTTTTTTTTTTTCTCTTTGTTTTTTTCTCTTACTTTGCATGTTTTTTTTTCCCTTCAACATTTTTCTTGGCGGTCCGACATCTGTGGTTTTCTTGGCGGCATGCATTTGGTGCAAAAGTTCAAGGATCTTCTTCAGTCTAGGATAAATTTGAAATCAATCACAATGTACCACCCGAACCGACGCAAAACAAAGCTAGTTGCTAACAATACTACGATTAAATTAAAAGTTTAAAAAAAAAAACCCAACCCTTACTGCCGATCTCATATTAAAATGAACTAAATTGAAGATCCCTTTTAAAAGCCTTATGCAATAAAATCAATTACAAATATTTTATTTGTTAACAAATAGAAACTGGCAACAGATGAAATTATAAATCATTGAGTTTTCTTTCCTCGTGGCCCAACAATGAAAACATAAATGCTCAGATGTTGAACAGAGCTAGTAGATAGAAATCGGACCAATTTTAAGCATTAATAACTCCGGGGTGCGATGACCCCGGGGGGGTAAATTTTGGGAAAATGTCCTCAATGTCTCATCGAGAATATTCATACCAAAAATCAACACTTAAGACCCCGGGGAGGAAAGATACGGAAAATAAAAACGAGGGGGGAGGGGGTGGGGGGTCAAAAAACCCCCTATGCCGAGCTTTGGGACAAAATAAATGTGGGTGCAAAAGCAGAGCTCAATCCGAGTTACCGTTTAGTCTGGACCCCTGTCAAGCAATTTTTAAAAAGTGCGAAAAATAGCGATTTTATAACATATATCACCCCTCCCCATGAGGGTCCTGGATGTTTTGCTTTAGTATGTGCCGTCAGGGGCCGCTGGAGATTGAGTGTACCAAAAATGAACTCTAAGGATCTTTATGGGGCTGAGATACAGAGGGGTGAAAACCCCGGTTTGGTTACTCGCGTAAACAGTCCTTGTCGCTCTTTTACATTTTTATTGGCGACGGAAATTTCTTGGCGGCTTGTATTTGGTTTTCTTGGAGGGGCGGGACGCTCCCGCGTCCCGTGATATGGGAAAATAACATGCTAAAAATTATTCTTAGATTAATTAAGCAGATGTTGCTGAATACACTACAAAAAATGAATTGGTGTTTCTACAGTATAATACTGGCAGTCGAGGTTCCTATTTAAAATTGTAAAATGCACAGTAAGAAACTGTAAAACTAGAAAATTTACAATTTCTTACTGTAAAGTTTGCAATTTTAGCAGTTTATTGCCGCAAATTTTAGCTGTATTATACTGTAAAAACAACAGTATAATACTGGCAGCAGAGGTTGCAGTTTAAAACTGTAAAATGCACGGTAACAAACTAAAATTAGCAATTTTACAGTCTATTGCTTTAAAACTAGAAATGTTGCAATATATTGCTGTTAAATTAGTAATTTTACAGTTTAGTACCGTATAATTTGAAATTTTACTGTTTATTACTGTAAATTGGCAATTTTTTACAGTTTATTACTATAAGGTTTGCTGTATGATACTGTAAAAACAATTCATTTTTTACAGTGCAAGAATAATGTTATTTCACATTTCATTTCAACACATTAATGCAGCTGTCCCATTTATCCCGTCTCTCCCCTACTATCAGTTAAAAAGTATGACATTTACTTGAACCCAAAAAAAAGTATAGTTTTCATAATAAAACTCGGCATTTTGTAACTGCGTATTACTTTTTAAACTTCAGTTTTATCTTGCCTTATGATTTCATTTCTCTTTGCAAAAAGAGGGCGGGGGAAAAAAACACACGATTTCGTTCATAGCGCTGAAAAATCTACACAGAAGAGTAAATGATTGTACGATGTGGTATTACCTTCACCTCATTTCGCTCTGAAAGGAAAGGTATTCCGCTTCAATTGAGCGAACAGCAAATCGAAACAAAAAAAGACAAAAAAAAACTGAAATCACAAGCCTAAAATAGGGGAGTTTAAGAGATATAGGTCATCATCTATGTGGTTGCACTTCGTTCCCTTTTCCCAATCGATATAGATCGCTTTTGGCGTCATCACTATCCGTTCTCACTACTCGAATACGTGTAACGTTATTTTTTTTTTTATACTTTCATATTGTTTTCGTGCTTCACTGGATTGGAATCATTCCTAAATTTGTTCCGGATTTTCTTTCCTATCAGTTTTTCTTTTTGTCGACGCAGAGAGTTTTCTAAATGTTAGGTTATGTGTGTGAGGAGTAGACCATCGAATGAAAGCAATTTAGAGCAATATGTTTCTCTCTAAACATTTGTAATAATTGGAATTCCACAAACAATCATGTTTTTGATTATAAGTTTATAATATACGTATACACCCATATAGGAATACGTGCTCACGTACACACTTATGGGCAGGCCCGTCATTTAGGGGGGGTCGGGGGAGGGAGGTCAATTGCCCCCCTGACTTTGGGAAGTTAATATATTTGTATATAAGTAGGCGTGGTTTTGTTGTTTTCTGGCGAAATTGCATTGTTTTTGCACCCTTTGAGCCCCCTTGCTAAACCGTGAAATGATGAGTCTGCTTATGGGAGTGGACGCTTACGTGTGTGTAGTACTTTAAGTTTTAAATAGTGCAGAAAAACGGACATACTCTTCCTTATTTAAATTATATCTACTTGAAAAATGCATAACATGTTATCAGTTGCAGTGTATTTCATACAATGCTACTTTTTTAATGATATCCATGTAGCACCTTTAGTTTGAATATTATTATATAATGGAATTGTGTTAAGTCTGTATTAAAAAACATGTTAAGTACGACGCGTTGAACAGCTCTTGCATGCTCAAAATTTGACTGAAAACGCCTTGAGTAAACAAAACTCATTTATTTAGCTCTTTAATATGTCTATGTTGCATATGTTGCATTCATTATGAATTATGAAATAATTGCAATCAAGTAAACTTGGAAATACTTAACACACATTACAAAATAAAGAAAAGGATTCTTCACAGAATTTATGGTTTATTGCTTCTTTATTACATTTTTTAGTTGAAGTGCTCTTCGTTTTCTATTCTATGTCGTATTTCTGTTTCGTAAATCTGTTTTCAATTTTTATATGTATTGAAACTCGCAGTCTCTTGTTTTTTTTTTTTTTTCCTTTTTTTATTTAATCTGACAAAAATGTATTCAGAATAAAAGCTATTAAGCAATCATTTTAGAAATAATATGAATGAACGAAATTTATCTTTGAAATAAATTGTCTGGAACAGGATTTTAAGTAGTGTCCGAAATTTTTTTGTATTCTGAGTGAAAGTCGCTGATTGAATTCGTATCGAAAATAAACTTCTTCGTTTCTAAATGCATATTTTTTAACAACAAATGTATGTTAAAAATTGAACCTTGACAGTTTCAAATTATTCCGCGCTGCTTTATGACAAAATGCCGAAATATGATTCTTTTAAAACGACATAATTTTAATAAAATAGTCGTGATGTGTAATGATTGCTTCTCGGTATTAAAGCATCAAATGATTTTTTTTCATAATTTCCTCGTGCACAATTTAATCGAATAAAATATTTAATTTTAAGAAAAAAAATAATTTGAAAATTGGCCTTATGTGCTTATGACTTTGGATAAGTGCAACCATATCGTAAAATGCTCATACTCAGATAATTTAATGAATAAAAATGGTAAATATCAGCAAGAAGTTTAAGATTTTATTATAAAGGTCTTAATCCCTAGCAGCATCATCTCATCAGTCGATGATCGGCCATTCATCGAAACCCGATGAAATTCTCATGGGCCGATGATCCAATATGTCTCATCGGCGGAGCAGAATCCGAGCAGAAAAATCCGATGAGAATACAATGAGATTTGGAGCAATTTACGAGCAGAACAGTCCCGTGCCGAGGAATTTCATCGGGAAACTTGATCAGAAGGATATCGTTTTCCGATGGAATATAGCTCATCTTATTTTCATCGGGAAAGTTGTTCGGAAGGATATCGCTTTCCAATGAAAAGTAGCTCATCGAAAACCGTGCTCGGATACTGATCGGAACGGTGTCATCGTGTGTTACAGGATCAGTTTACGAGGAGTTTGTTGATGGGCCGAGCAAAATCCGATGAGTTGATGCTACTTGGGATGTGTCATTCCAACTTTAGAGTCTTTTAGTAAATTTTGATTTCTTGAAAAGTTTCAAAAAAATCGACATGGAGAAAGGCGAAATCAAAAGTTTAACTATAAACTAACCATGTTATATTTAAAAAAAAAAAAAAAACACTTGTTTTAGTAAACAATCGTTTATAAAACATGTATAGCTCAAAAAATTTCATGAAAATGTTGCGTTCAATATTATTTATTGTTTTTATCAGAACAAAATATAAGGAATGTTTTTTTTAAGTAGAGGGTAATGAATAAGGTGTCAAAGAAACTAGCTCCTTTTAATCTTTAACTACAACTAACTATATAACTTTTCATTTTTTTGAGTCATGAGCTCAAAAATTTTCTTATGACGCAATATTTTCCGTAATATAATAGTGGAAATACTGTTCTTTGATAAATACTGAATAATGAACGGATTAATGAATCATTTATTATAAAAATTTAATTGTTGCTAACTATATTTTACATATTATATAATTAAAAGACAGCAATATTAATAAATAATACAAACTAAACATTTATAAAAGACAAATTTTTTTTCACATTTGTTAAATGTACTATACATTAAAATAAAATCTACGTAATAAGATACATATTTTAAAACGTATGCAATTTAAAATGTATACAGAGATAGAGCAACCGTCAGTCATACTTTTTTTCGCAAAAAAGATGGTAGGGTGAGTTCTGGTAAGTGCGTCCACGGGGTAAGTGCGTCCACTGGGAATTATATAAACACTGTTCTGAAATGGCTTCTGCGACACATCGACTATGTTAGATAATTGTCTAATGATAATTTCAATAGGTAGAATTCAGGCCTGGATTCAATAGACGAAACACAATCAGAGACAACTTAAATGTCTTCAAAAAAACTCTAAAGATTCAGAAGGTTTTGTTTCAGTTTCTCTTGTAGTCATACCAAGTAATTGAAGTCGAGAAATGCAAGTTGATTCTTTTGAGTAATAGCTACTAATAACATACATGGGGTATTTTGATCAAATACTCTAACTAAAATTTGTTTATATAACGGTACGCACTTTTCCTTTCTTTAACCCATTAAGCGCCAAGTCTCCCTTTTTGGGAACCTTAGGTTAAGATTTTTTTCCTTCGCAAGTACTTGAGATATATTTCTTGAAAGTGTTTGTTATTAACCAACAAAGTGCCAAACTTGATTGGTATTTGTTTCAAAAAAATTGAAACTTAATTTCTATTTTTTAAAAAATAGTTAATTTAGGAGAAAATTCTGATTTTTACTTTATAAGGAAAAAAAATCCTTAAAAATAACTAAATCGAATGCAGGCGTTTAAAAACATTGAAAATAAATCACAAGAGATCTATTTTCAAGTCCTAATAAGCAGGGGTCAAGAAAAATAATTTGAAAGGGTTTTATAGCTGTTTATTTACGAAGGTCCCAAAATGGGAGACTTGGCGGGTTCTGACTAGAAGAACAAATCTCAAGAAAGCAGAATTAAAATCTCGCTCACTTTGCATGAATAAACTCACTGCTCGTTTCATTTGCTGTTGAAGGTCACCCCCTTTGTATTTGAACATAGTAAGCTCTCTTTTGTCATGAAGAGGTATTTCCGGGCTCTCTTTTGTTGTTCAAAAGCAGGTGTTTTTCTCAGAAAAGGTGACATTCCACTCATTCTGTACAATGTTCTAGATAAGCAATGGTCAGTCATGCCCAAGGACAGTGGATCCCCTAAAGAAGGATTCTCCCCTATAATGATATTTGAATCATTCGAACCGCCCCCTCCCTCTCCCTTAAAAATTCATTGGCACAGTCTGAGACATCAAGCTCCTTTCCCGTCCTTCGGGGGCACCCCTAAGAAGAGGGGGTGAGGCCTTCCTCCTAAATTCTTGGTAAGTGACATTCAGGTTCAGTAAGGGAAGTTCAATTTCAAAAATACATTTTTTTAAAATTTCTTAACATCAAAAATGGTGTTAAATTTCTTGACTTTGCAGCAAGCTTTAGACAAGCCAGAGACAACAAATTGTAGCGCAGTACCAGAAAATTAGTGCGGTACCACTTGGTCGCCCCTACTATACTCTGATCAGATAATTGAGAAGGAAAGTCGTCATGGCTATTGCTTAGATCATAAATATAATTGGATAAAAAAATCAAGTTGAATTTTTAGGAATTATTGCAGGTTTTGATACGAAATTGGAGAAACTGAAATCGTTACTTATACCTCTTCTTCAACAAAAAAACATATTTTTTTTTTCCAAAAAACATTCTGATATTGTAAATTATGAAACATGTTATCCAACATGTTGCGAAGTATACAATAGGTACACAGTACAAAAAATAAATCAATGAACCTCGTCTATGAGGAAAGTAATATAAAGTTGTGCTGCTTAAAATTATACTTGTCTAGGGTTACAGTCATTTTCATTTACAGACTACATTTACTTGATTCCCGGCTGGGTTATTTGAAGTTTTAATTTCTTCATTGTGGTACATGAAAATATTAAGGCTTCAGGTTAAAAAGTTAAAAATTATTAGGAACAATTTCCGTTTCATGAAAAAGAGGTGATGCTTAGAATATGCAAAAACTTACATGTTTTTCACTTCAAAGCTTTTATATGGATTAAATAAGCTATCAACTTGATAATAAAAAAAAGTTAGGTATTAATAGTTAACTTTGCTAACTGCACAAAACTAGTTTTTACGTTTTCTAACCAGTTTTAGCCAGATTTTATTCGATCATCACTATTGAAGAAAATATAATTATGTTATCCCCATTAAACGCCAAGTCTCCCATTTTGGGACCATACCATATCTCATGACTTAATAAATATTTTTGAAAAATTGAAGTTTCATATGGTCGTCGATGTGTATTGAACCTCAAAACATACAAAAATTAAGATATTTTTAATGTGGTTCATATAGCGGCGTTTAATGGGTTAAAGTAAGGTGGGGGTAAGTGCGTACCATTATGATGGGGCAAGTGCGTACCACTATCATGAGGCATATGCGTACTAGTGTTCGGAGCAAGTGCGTACCATTATGATGAGGCAAGTTTGTACCATTACGTGGAAAATCCGACTCTCGTAATTCATCTTTAATTTTGCTTATAACTCTTTTATAAGCCGATTATAAATCCGACGTCATTTCCACCAAGTATTTATATTTACATTGAATGCGGCGTAAGATTTCAATTTTATTCATTATCTCTGAAATATATTGGCTTTTAAGTATTAGTTAGTACATTTTTCGTTGAAAATAGCGATCATAAGCTATACTTAATTTAAACCAGAATCACAAATTAAGCAATGAAATTAAGTGAAACACTTAATGAGGAACCAACTGACTCAAAAAACGAAGGTGAAATAATGAATAAATTATATTTAAGAAAATTAAGAACACCTTGTAAAAAACTATTTCAATGTACACTGCGATTCAAAAGTTTAGACAAATGGCAAATATGTGAATAAAAAGAAAACTATTTAACGAAATGCGTTCAAATTTCTACTGCAGGTACACAATATGGTCCCAAACACGTGTGTGGAGTTCTTATAACTATAACTGGAATCAAATTTTGGATATTACAAAAGACATTTTTTTACATTGTTGCAAAAGTTTAGACAATAGTCAGATTTTATGCAAATATCTCTTGAAATGTGATTGGTGGAGGAAATGCGGGACTGTATTATTCATTTAGAAAGTGCAGAGATTGCTGAACAAATAATCAAAATCTCAAAAGCACTTTAGTTCTCGTGTGAAGAAGATGAGAAAGTTTGGAAGCCAAAATTTAAAAATGAACCTACTTTATTAATTTTTTGTCCTTTAGATCGGCTCTAGTATGGTAGTACGTTGTTTTTTGCTTTGTGGAGAGCAAATTCAGACATGCGTATCGATCAAAAAGTCCAAGAAAAATTATATTTCTTAAGGATGAAGGAATTGAAAAAACGGCTCGAACTGACGATATGCCCCTTAATAGTACAAAACTTCAACTTGGGTCAAAAACAGCACGTGACAGCATAAGTAGATGAACAACTGAATCGGAATGCATAAAAAAAAACAAAGAATTGTGCTTGAGCCTTTTCGGACAGAGTGTTCCAAATAAGCCAGATTTTATTGATAAAAGCAGCACAGCATATGATCATTGAATATTTCTCAAGTCCCGAGAAAAGAATTTTTTTCTATTTAGGACATCCCAATTTTAATAATTTGTATCAAAGAAAGTACCATTCATTTTTTAGTCACGATGACAAATATGCTGCTTTTCACATTAAAATCTGGCTTATTTGGGACACTCTGTCCGAAAAGGCTCAGGCACAATTCTTTGTTTTTTTTATGCATTCCGATTCAGTTGTTCATCTACTTATGCTGTCACGTGCTGTTTTTGACCCAAGTTGAAGTTTTGTAGGATTAAGGGGCATATCGTCAGTTCGAGCCGTTTTTTCAATTCCTTGATCTTTAAGAAATATATTTTTTCTTGGTCTTTTGATCGATATGCATGTCTGAATTTGCTCTCCACAAAGTAAAACACAATGTACTACCATACTAGAGCCGATTTAAAAGACAAAAAATTAGTAAAGTAGGTTCATTTTCAAATTTCGGCTTCCAAACTTTCTGATCTTCTTTACATGAGAACTAAAGAGCTTTTAAGATTTTGATTATTTATTTAGCAATCTCTGCACTTTCTAAATGAATAACACAGTCCCGCATTTCCTCCACCAATCACATTTCAAGAAATATTTGCATAGAATCTGACTATTGTCTAAACTTTTGCAACAATGTAAAAAAATGTCTTTTGTAATATCCAACATTTGATTCCAGTTATAGCTTTAAGAACTCCAGACACGTATTTGGGACCATATTGTGTACCTGCAGTAGAAATTTGAAAGCATTTCGTTGAATAGTTTTATTTTTATTCACATATTTGCATTTTGTCTAAACTTTTGAATCGCAGTGTACAAGAAAAAAAATAGTACAAGTATCATATCATGATCAATTATTATTATTATTATTATTTTTGTTTTTTGCTCTTTATTTTATGTTTTTTCTTACTGCTGCTGATTCTAATAAGAAAAATATTAAAACCGTATTTATTAAAAAAAAAAAAAAAAAAAAACGAATTGTTCACTCATGTCACCTAACGATATACCATACAAATAGAATTAAAGAAAATCACAGTGGTACACACTTACAACAACGCTATTGGACGCACATATCTCCTTTTACATTTAAGAAGGGGTAAGTGCGAACCCTGGCTTAAACGCAGACTGATTAATGTATTAAACCAAAATAAACTATGTAGACTATAGGTGATTATTACTAAATAAAAACAACTTACAGTTGCTCACTTGGTCTTACTAAAAGGACAAAGGAAGAATCACAGACACAACTCTCTCAAACTTCAAATCACAGTTGTTCGTAAGACACGTGGGATATCACTGATTGCGTTTCATCCATGCAAGCAAGTGCTGATCTCTAGTATTAGGAATTATCCCAAGGCAACTACCTAACATATTTAATATGTGCCAGAAGTTTTTTCCTGCTCATATTCACATAATTTAAGGTGGACGCACTTACCCCTCTAGGTAGGGAAAGTGCGTACCTTAGAGTAGGTGTCATAAACTAGGTCACAAAACCTATGCTTATGGTTTATTTGACACATTATATGCTTGAACATCTTAGTAAAGGATCTGGAAAGAAAACTAAAAAAAAAATGTGAGTGTACAAGATTTTTCAACGGAGCAGCATCCTTGAGAACATGAACTTTGAAAAAAAGGGTACGCACCTACCAGAACTCACCCTACTATATTTTTAATATTATAACCCATTAACAATAATCAAAATGTTATGTTAAAGGAAAATAAGAAGTAGAAAAATAAATGGTGACTAAATCGTTGATGGATTAACTTGACAAATAGCTCATAAATTATTAGAACTTACTAGTTCAAAACTGGAAGGGAAATATTGCACACTAGGAATTTCATTGTAAAATTAAAAATAATAATAACAATACTATGTTTGTTAAAATGTGAATCTTCTCTTACATGAAAATTTCCGAGAATATATGCTTTCCGAATTTTAAAACGAAATCTTTCACTTGTAAGATGATGAAAGTACAAGATAACTAATTCATACAGACAGAGGCTACAGAACCAGACAAGATACTTGTAAACATGCTCCCATCTTTAAATTTATCAAGGATGTTTATTTTATTCGGCGTTACTAATTACTTTCCTTCTTTGCTTTGCTTCCCGACAAATGTTACAACAATAACTTCGAATGCTGAACAGAACACCAAAAGGGTTGCTTTCAGGAGAGGGTGCATCCGTCGTTCTTTATTGTGTTTGTCACGTTCCAAATATGCGCGCCGAACAATGCCGTGGAATCCGCTGATTGTGTTCGAAATTTGAACAAAAGAGTGATTCTGTTCACTTTGTGCAGCATATGCATTTCCGAACAAATTAGTGAACGTTTTATGCGACAATAGGAAATATTACAACGAATTAGGTAAGTTGTTTCCCGGAAGTAAGAATGGAAAGTTATTTAAATAGATGGTTTTCAGATAACAAATAATCTGTTTTGAAATATGTGTGTTTGTTTTCTTGATATGTTTCGGCTAAAAGGTTATTAAGAATTATTACTAAGATTTGCAAGTAAATGCCTTGTTAAGTACGATTGCGAAATCTGTTGTTTAAACACACAAAAAGTACAAAAGACCGGTGTTATGAATGCAGTCATTATTTCTGTAGAATGAAACGTGGAAATTTTTCATAATCCCTGTTTGGAGTATATTTTTTTCAACAAGATATGATATTGAAAAGTAAATACCTAACACTTAAAATTATAAACAATAACGTTGAAAAAAACTGCAAAAAGAAATGAGAAGCATTCTTTATGTTTAGAGGGAGCCGCATTTTCAAATAAAAAGGATGTGGGTTTATAGATTAAAAGACATTGTGCAAAAACCTGTATTGCATTTATACTTATCTGGTGGGGTGATATATCAGTACTCTGATTTCTTTTTTAATTAAAAAGCAATTCTCGATACCCACCCCAAACATGTACGTATTGTGTGTGTGTGTAAGTTATAAACATAGTTTTGTAGGTGTTCTTTTTTTATTTTTAATGGTTGTAATTTTTCCAATTATTTCCTTTTGAGTACTTCATCTAAATGTGTTGAAATTGACAGCATTTCTTTTTTTTTCTCCATGTTATAAAGCAGTTCGCCATTTGTGATTTAACGCAAAGAAATAAATCAATAACATCTTCTGTACCGAGCATTTTCTACAGGTAGAAACAACTACTTTTGTTCTCTACTTTGGTATCAAAAATTGAGTCTAGACTAAAAAATACTACAGTACTTTGAAAAACATTACTTCAACGATTAAACGATTAAATATATTAAAGTTTATACAATCTTGCTTGCACATAAACTAATTTTTAAGAGGTCGTATACTTTTAAAATGACTAAAAACCCTTTTTAAACTTAATATGAACGCAGCTTTTTTAGATTAAAATGAAAAAAAGTCCTTTTTAACGAATTTTCTCAATGATGTTTTATTATTATTTTTTTTAACTGGGGCGCATAATCTTATAATAAATTCATCTATGCCCACTTGTCCACGCCTCAGATGTCTTACAGACGTATTAACTAGCGAAACATTATATATTTTATCGAAGATCATTTCACAGTTTTTAATTTTTGAAGTTGGTTTTTCTTCGATTATTTTTTAATAAAAACATTAGCTTGAAACAATAACCATAATTATATTCACGGCTTATGTACTGTTGATTCTGCTATTAAGCACGTAAGATCATACATAGTTTTTCAAAAAATATTAAAAAAAGAAAATATATTCTTTAAATGATGACGTAAAAATTTTTCAAGACGTAAAAATAATTTAAAAACTTTAAACTCAGTCCCGGTTTTAGACAACTTTCACATGTTAACTTAAAACTTTTACGTTATTATTTTTTTCTCTTTTTTCGGTATTTTGTATACTATTTTTAATTCGAGTTCGTTGCAAATATAGCACTCCTTAAATACGTTCTCACTTTTAATATTAAGAGTGAATAAAATCCAAAGAAATGATGTTTAAATACAAGTTTTATATTTGAAGTATTTACTTACTAAAATTATTACAGTATGTAGCGGGGACAGAAATTTCATGATTTGAGGAAAATATTATAAGAGCTAACTTTAGTTGCTTGCTTAACTTAAGGCTGTATTAAATGTTATTTTTTAAGTTTTTTGTACGAACATTACGACCAAAATTGCAAATAACATCTGTGCACTTGATAAAAACTGCAGTATAAAATTTAAAAATTACCTTGCTTAAAATGTAGAAAGTTGTCTATAATATTATCTATCACTATCCAGGAAAAATGCTTTTTTAAATATGCAAGCATTATCCTGAATCGTTGAGACGATATTGATTGGGAATCGGAAGTCGTAAAGTTTCGAATTGAAATGGCAAGTGAATAAAGGTAGTATGTGACATTTTTTTTTTAATTTGTAGAAAAAGCTCCCCCCCCCAAAAAAAAAAACCTTTTCCCCTTCATCCATGGTAAAAAGTGTATAATTCCAAAATTGTTACATATCACCTTTATCCACGATCCCCTTTAATTAATAAGTCAAAATGGCTTCATATTATGTGCTTCTAAGAAAATTTGAAATATATTTAAGTGCAACTATTGTAAAAGGTCATAAATTTTGTTCTCAAGAGAAGCTACGTATTTATTTTAATCTTTAAAGAATTTATTTATTGATTCCTTACGAAATTTTTAAGGTAATTTATAGTGACAACAATTTCAATAGACTTAATCGCATCCATATTTTTCAAGAAAAAACAGCTCCGACAGGGATACACATTACAATATGTGTTATTAATTCACACCTTAAGCTGAAAAAAAGTCTCCTGATGCAATTTTGAAAAAAATAAGAAAAAAAAAATCAAAGGCTTACGAAGAAAATGACCAAGTTGCGTGCTTCTCAGACTACTTCCTTCTCTCTTTCCACAAAATGATAGGTTTAGTATAAAGACAAAAAAAAATAGGGAAAGGCTTACGAATAAAACAATAATGATTTTGCTGTGGCCTTTATTTGTGTGGCACATATTGGCATAGTTAAGCATAGTCAGGAAACTAATTTTATCATTTCTACTAGTTTAACTTTAAAATGTCCAGTTTCCTTTTCTGCTTTTTTGCTGTTACAATTTTAATTATGCTCCCTTTATTGCGTGACTTTCTCCAACGACGCTTTTCTTGAGCATTTCATTGGACACGTACTTTTCCCCCCTTTTGATATTTGCACATGCTTACCTCAAAGACTAATGTGTGTATACTAAACAAAAGTTAAATCAGGTTATACGCAAAATTTTAGATGGAACGAATATAAGCGGTTTAATTGAATGATAAAAAATATATGATTAAAGACTTTTATGTTTTAAGAAAATTGACTGCAGTTTTTTCTTCTTTTTTCATTTGTTTGCAGCTCATCCATGTTTCAATTATTTTTAAAGTTCGCTTTCACTTGCTATCTTGTTTTATTTAAAAAAAAAATGAAAAGAAAAACTACGTTGCAAAATATTGGCTTATTGACTCCGTTGGACTACTGCAAGGGGCGCTGCAGTTATATATTACGTTGGTATGTGGTTGTATAATATACAAGCGTCTATACGAAAGTTGTGCTGCAGTCGAAAAAGATCCAAACGAATTGAGTACATCTACTACCCTACGAAAAAACGATCGAGATCCAGGTGTCATTAAAATAAGAATTTGTTCTGAAATTTGATGAAAACATCTTTTTAGCATACTATAACTCCTTGCGATACACCGCCATCTCAGCTATTTATATCCATAGACAGCAGTTTCGTGCTTATTATGCACTCATCAGCATGGAATACGAAACTAGCCGAGTTGGAGGCAAAAAATCCTCTTAAAGAGAAAAGATAGTCAAAAAGTGGCAGTGTAATGCATGTCCCTGCCTTAGCCCTTGCTTAGGGTCTGTTACTCACTGCTTTATATAACTCCTTGGTTTCAAATTACGAAATAAAAATCTGCAGTACGACAAAAGGGAAATGCATATGAATAAATGAAGACACAAACAAATATTTTTTCGGCAGGGAAAATTAGGCAAATATATTTTTAAAACTTATTTGTACCTATTTAGATAAACTATAAACAGGAAAAAACGTGCTTCTTTAACCCTACACTGCATAGCGTTGCCAATTGGCTACATGGATTATTTTTCCTTATGACCATGCATAAGGCAACTCAAGCATAAAAAGCAAGTGTTACGTATCTTTAAAGCAAATATAACCATCTATCTTCAAAATTAATTTTTTGAAAATGTGTTCCAATGTTTTCTTATTACACTAAAAAACATATATATGTCTTTCAACGAATAAAAATTCATGCAGTGTAGGGTTAAGAAGAAAAGTCAAAAAATCTAGGTCTAGCGCTGAGCTAATTTCTGATTTCCGTTGCTAACATTTAAGCAATTTGATTGTGCTATAGCGTGTTACTAGTACTTTCGCTAGATTTTAACTCTTACAAAAACGGTAAAAAAAATTCTTCACCCATGAGGGTATTTATACATGTCATTTTTAAACTGTAATATATTATTTAAAATGAAAAAATCAAAGAAGCAGATATTTAACCTATAATCTTATATTCAATCAAGTTATGAGATTTTTACGCTGTGTAACTGACAACCCGTTTTAATTTTTTGCCTCCTCAATGCACCTAGTACGCATGCAAATGTGTGATTAATTGCTGCATGAATTAATATCTCTCTTTCATGCAATGGCTAAAAACTGCGTATAATGACGGTAAAAGTTCCAAAAACATTATAATGATTAACTGTTGCATGTTTTTCTTGAGTGATTACAATAATAGTCAATTACTTAGGGGCTTTTTTCTCCTCTAAAATTACTTCAGCAATAGAGACTTCCTAGAGTAAATAATGATAGTTTTAATATGAACTTTGTGACCACTTGCTATTAGTTTTCGTAGAAATGACTTTATTGCGTGCACTAAACTAAAAGCTTGTTTTAGGGAGAATGAAAATAGATTGCTTGTTCTGTTTGAAATTTCCTCAAACTTAATTACGTCTGAATAATGCATTTTTTAAGTGTCCAAAATATCTCGCCACATTTTTAATTATGATCTTCATACATGCATTTCCACAAATTTAAATGATTTTTTCTGTTCCACAGATTTTTTTTCGGTGGAAATACATGTATGACGATCTATCGTACTTGATTCATCAGGATCAGGTATGATATATAAATCATAATTGGACCTATCCTATCATAAATAATATTTACATCATAATTAGACCTATAACAAAAAAGACCAAATTCATTAGTGGTCTTTTTTTTTTTTTTTTGGTCGAGGAAGTCATAAAAATGGGTTTTAAAAGTTTCTGACACTGTTCAGCGATATTCAAAACTGTTACAGAACAACATTTTTAATGAACTTCAAGCACGACAGGCACTCCAAAGAGCATCCGTCATTTGAAATGGAGCACCACCTCATGTTGCTCTTCCTGTACAACGCCTGATACTCCTAACATTTGGAGATGAACGCATTACCAGTCAGTACCTTAATCATGCAGGACGTCTAAGATCTCCCAATCTGACACCCTGTGACTTTTAGCTGTGGAGATTGTTGAAGTCAAAAGCGAACAATCAGCATCACTGCCAGCACTTAAAGAAGCCATCCTCCAAAATGTGTCTGCCACAACGCAAGAAATGCAACTAAATGCTGTTAACAGTGAGATGAATCGTCTCACAGCTGGCCTTCTGAATAATGGACAGCACATCGAACACTAACTAATTAACTATTATTAAGCTCACTTAAAAGTTTCCAACCTTTTTTCATTTACAACTCATCTTTTGGGTGACATAAAAAGGTATAGTGCCATCTGTTGGTGACCAACAGAACTATTACTTTTTTCGTTGCCACATTAAACCCGACTCCTTTTCTATCCGTGTTAGACGCTTTAAGCCATCATGTTGATCGTTGTTTTCGTTTTCATTTTATGTACGGGGCGTTGGGCGGCATGTTAGGATGGGAGGGAATAAAATGGATCGGGTATGGGTTGGTACAGACATGGTTTGGTTGGGAGCTGTGTTTGTTTTGGGTAGGTGGGGGGGAATGTTTGTTGGTGGGTCGGGTTTTGCGGGGTTGTGCACAATAGTCATATGTGGTAGGGGGAAGAAGACGGTATATGGGTATTGGGGGTTTGTGATGATTTATGAGCAGTTTGATGGGTGGAAAACGATTGGTAGGTCAGACTAAGGAGATTGGAGGGCAATTTTCAGTTAGAGTGTGGGTGATAGCGGGGGGTTGACTGCTTTGGTTTGTGGGGGAGTTAGTGGGGTCGAACTAATTCTATTCTTGCAAGTTTTACTGTCATTACAATAATTTGAACACCAACCAAAACATGTAGTTAAGCTGTGATATCGTTAGCGAAGCGTTAGGTTTGTACAGTGGAATGAAAAATCTGGTAGAAACTAGTCCGGGCCCCCCCCCCCCCCCCCCCCCCCAACAACGGGGCAGCCCCCCCCCCCCCCCCCCCCCCCCCCCCCCCCCCCCCCCCCCCCCCCCCCCCCCCCCCCCCGCCCCGTCCCCCCCCCACACACACACACACCCCGCCCCCCCCGTGGGGACCGCACGGCCCCCCCCACGAGGGGGCGCGGGCTCCCCCGCGGCCCGGCGCCGCGTCCACTCCCCCCACACGCCCAGACCCCGGCAGCACCGACGCACCCACCGCCCACCACACACACCCGCTTAAACTAGTTCATACTATCGGAAACGACAATATCATAAATATTAAAATAGCCCCTAACCTCTCCGCCACTCTCACTCGCGCACTCTTGCACGCCCCCGCGCCACTCGCCCGTAGACGTTTCAGAGGAATAAAACACAAAGGGTGGAGATTTTTATAATATGCAAGTGCTACCATTTTCGGCCTAAAATATGACAAGTTGGATTTAAATTTGTGACAATCTGTAGGGAAATAAAAAGTTTTCATTTTCCAAGTATGGAAATAGTTTTAAACTGGAAAGTATGTGAAGGAGCCAATTCTTCTCAAGAGCTAGGGCACATCCTCCCCTTCAAATACCACGGGTACCTTTTTCTAAGAGCCCCCCTTTACAACTTAGTAATCCCCACCCCCACAATAAAAAGTGAAAAATAGCGCTTAAAACTTCCCTCTAAAAATGACATAGCCATTGTCATTCCTTCTCATTCATGTTGCATAAGATACTTTGACGTAATATGTGTACTTGGATGCAAGACGTTCTCTAAAAATAAAGATTTCAGACTTAAAGGGCTGACGGTGCGCACAGAAGTACCGCTTACATTAATTCATTTTTTTGAATCCAATATGGCCTGGTATCTTGGCTGAAACTTGAATGTGCCATTCCTTGTATTTTGCTGAGAGGCCAACAGTTGATGTTAGCGATCGGTAAACTGTTCTTAACGGCTAATACCGGTTTTAGGGATTAAGCCCAAGTGATTGTCATTTTTTTTATACTGTGTGCTTTGGTGTTTTTGATGTATAACAAAGGAAACCTTTCACAAAGGAAATCAAAAAATACATATTAAAAAATTATTTAAAAACTATATTAAAAACTTACTTTCATATCATAAAGAGTTAATTATATATATTTTTTTTTTCAGTCATCTTCTGAAAGCGTGCATCATTAAGTTGAATTTGCAATTTCCAATTCAGCAATGCTTTTCCATTTACATATTTTTAGTTTACATCCGTGCATACAGAAAATTCCAAAACCACCCTGTTTATCTGTAAATGCTGCTATCTGTCTCTCATATACTCAGCAGACTTAGGTGTGTGTACGTTAAAAAAGAATGCGGCACAGCATTCGGTCCGGCCAGTTAACTGGATCGGTTATAGATAACCGATCATCCAAAATGCCGCTCAACCCGAACCGAACGTTTGATGGCTTTTGTGCGTGATTTTCTGTGTGACAGAGATGTATGAAACCCATCGGGTGCAGAAACCATCAATTTTATGTGCTGACCTTCCGATCCGCGATTCAGAGGCATAACCATTACCTCCCTCGTTCGCGGAGCCGGAAAAAAGGGAAAGTGCTTTCAGGCGATAAGAAAGGAAAAGGGAGATTGTGGCCATATTTTAGGTTTTCCTAGCATTTAAATGGCCGTGTTGGTAACAATTAAGTTCTCGTTTGTAATTGAGATATTTCTTCAGGTTGGACTGTGTCCATTTTTGCATATGATTATTGATTCAGGATTAATAGATTTTACTGGGAAGCAAATATTTACTTCCTATTGGATCATTCCATAGTGACTGACGTAACATTTTCAGCTGATTTTTAAACTATTTTATTCAAAACCTGCATTATAAAAATAATAATTTAAAGTTTCAATTGTAGATTGAGGTGTATAGGGTAACATATGTGTCATTTCTATCAAAAAATTTAAGCAAAATAACTGATGACAGATAATTCTTCAGTGAAAACGGCATTGTGACTAACGTAACAAGGTTTAAAAACAAAAATGTGATGCTAGCCGCAATTCTGTTTTTGCTTTAAAAATATTTGTCAGCAACTATTTTTCTTAAAATCCATGATGAAAATGATTTATATACCACCATGTATATCTAAATCTACAATTTTAACTTTAAACTATTGTTTATAGTTTAAGATGTCAACAAAAATACTTCAAAAATCAGCTGAAAATATTATGTTAGTCACTATAGAAGGACCCAGTTATAAAGCGAAGTATTTTCTTAGAATTCATAATTTCATACATCATTTACAAGTTATATGAATAGCTTTTATTTTAATGTTAACGTTTTTTTTTATTTTCTTTTCCCTTCAGATTTTGTATCAGAAACTTGAAAATAGGACTTAAGAAATGAAATTTATTTAAAAAAAAAAAGAAAAAACTGGCAAAAAAAACCTCTTCGAGTGTAATTAATATTTACATCACAGAGTATTTAAGCATTATTAGATTTCTCATCAGAGAACCGACCATACGAATAGTGTAATAATAAAAATATAAATACGTAACAAAATAGGTATCGAAAGAGGAAATCGAGAGCAATTTTCGACGTAAACATTATTTGCCCTTGTCCGCCAATTATTTAAAATTAGAAGATCATAAAACCTCAAGCAATTTTGCAGTCCGCAAGTGCAGTATATCCATCAACAAATCACGTGAAAGATTTCGGCTATTACTCACTGAAATTGGATAAATTCGGCGACTTTTCTTTGAAATTCTGCAAACTTTAAGGCCTTATATTTTTAATAACTGGGAACACACACACACACACACACACACACACACACACAAGGGTAAATAACTTATGCGTCCAGAAATGTGTATCGCAATGCTTTTTCGATTGCTACTTATTTATTAATTTTTCTATTTATTAATTAATAAATAAATGTTCTTCATTGTGCCGCTATATTATGGTTTCCTAGTCAGTAGATCACAAAGTATCTCTCGCCCAGTTGGAAAAATAAAACGTTTCCGTATTTATTCTTTTCTTTCACTTCGGCTAAGTCCTGATTTTTGAATAAATAACAATGATTATTAATTAAGTACATAAAAACTACTTTTTTAATCAGCGGAAAGGTTCCTACGTGCTATAAAAAGTTGGCTATAAAGTGTTCTAGAAGAAAGGACATGTATAAGGATTCAAAAAATGTTCTAAACTGAGCTCCCAAAAAAGTTTGAAAAATTGTTCCGAAACGTGTGCCTCAAAGTGCTCTAAAAAGAAGGAGACGTATTTAAAATTAATAAAAAATGTGACTCAAAACTTATCAAAAACTATTATTTTTAAACTTAACATACAAATATGACAAAGCTTAACCCAAATTGAATACAGAAATGAATAAATGAAAATATGACTAAGGAGAAAATTGCATAGTAGGAAAGAAAATCTTACAATGCAAATGACTATGTTGCGTGACGTTTTCATACGCTTTGTTTATCTCACATAACAACAGGCTTAGTTCATAAAATGCGAATACATTTATAGGGTGATTTTATTCACACATATACTTATTGTCGCACAATGCAAGGAAAGTGTAAACATCCTAAAATGCACCATGTTTATTTTTTCTTAAACCTAAAAAACACAAGAAAACTAATTCTGCCCCGGAGTAAAATGTTTATAGATGCAACTGATGCACGATAAAGGTGAAATCAACATATTTTCACAACATAAAAAGTACAAAGAAATAATTTAAATTTTAAAGAAACCCCGACACTGGTTGCCGACCTTATATTTAAACGAACTTCACTAGTCAAAAAGTATTTTAAATTTGAATAAATGAAGTTTTTTGCCAGAGGACACGGTAAACACGAAAAAGGAAAAATAATCCTTACCAGTGAAATCTGCAAATCGCAAATACAGAATAAAGAGTTAAAATTGCAAATCCTTTTTAAATTCTTATGCTGCAATCAATTACAAGTTGTTTATTTCTAAACAAATAGAAATTAGCTTCAGATAAGTATTTTAAATCATTGAGTTTTCTATCTTTGTCGGCCAACAATGACATCGGTTTCCAATTGCGCAAATTTAAATGACAAAATACAAGCAAAATGTAAAACATAAAACACCAGAAAATAATATGTTGGAAGTACTTTTTCGATATATTGTGGCAAAAATTGAAGAAAAAAGAAAAAACTAAAATCTATATTTTTTTGTTAAAGATATCCATATTTCAATAAAACATAGCAAATATATTCGACAATAAAATAGAAAATTCCTTCCCAACAAAATGTTAACAAACTTTAGCTAATTTTTAGCAAATTTAAATAAATATTTTTTACACTAGAGCAGTATGAAATTTGTAAACACGCGTAAAATTATGTTTTGAGAAAATCAACATTTACTGTTTTACTATTGTATATTTCATTATTAAATTAGTTTTTAATACAAATTCACCACAAATAAGGTAAACCTATTTATTACAATAGCAATAACATGTATTTCAATCATATGTTTTTTAGAAATATCATCAAAGAAAACCGGTTTTTTGATAATTTTTCGCTCATCTGAAAGCCCCTTCTCAAATTAAGGGGTCTAAGAAGTTTTAAAATGAAAAAATTTTGATTTTCTTGAAAAAATATATGTCATATAGGATTTAATTCTGAACAGTTTGATACTTCATTTTTTACTATCGGCAAAAAACTTTTTGAGTTATAGTAAAAAACTTTAACTATCCCCAATGAGTTTAATGTTAAAAACAGCTGTTCAGACCTCTTTTTTTTTTTCAGAAGTCGGTTTCACGCTTTGCATGCATGATATCTCAAAAAGTGTTTCATTTATTTTTATAAAATTTTGCATGCACTTACGTATAACATATCTTAACAATCTGAACGTAAATGTTTCTCAAAAATCAAACTCAGTTTTTCAGAAAAAAAATTAATCCCCCCAAATTTTGGTAAATTTTTATTCTTATTTTTAAAATTTCAATAAAAACTTATTATTCTTTTTTAAACTTAAATTTAGGTTCAGATTGTTGCGATAGGCTATACGTACGTGCATGCAAAATTTTATGAAAATAAATGAAATCTTTTTGAGATATCATGCATGCAAAACGTAAAACCGACTTCTGAGAAAAAGAGGTCTGAACATCTGTTGTTAACATTAAACTCATTGGGGATAGTTCAAGTCTTTTTACGATAACTCAAAGTTTTTTGCCTATGATAAAAAATGAGGTATCAAACTGTTCAGAATTAAATTCTATATGACATATATTTTTCCCAGAAAATGAAAAAAATTTCATTTTAAAACTCCTTAGACCCCTTAAGAATAAACTACTTTGTAGTTTATCTAAATTAGGTTAAAAGGTCTAAATAAGGTTTTTTTCACTAACAGAGACTTATACAATGCTTAGTTTTTGATTTGAAAGGCATAAAGAAAGTGTTTTATTAGCTGTTACGAAAATGTTCCAGCTCTCAAACACATCAGTAACATTTTTTCGCGTTTCCCTTTGGTGCAGGAAGAAAAATACTAATATTTCGAACTGGAGTACAAACATCAGCTTTAAATTTATTTCTTTGCCAAACAGTTTCTTTATCTCTTCCAATAAAGATGTCATCTGTATCAGGATTATCAGAATTTTCGATAAAAAAAATTTGCTTTCACGGTCAAAATCACTTAAGTTTTCTTTATTGCTAAACCTTCATCGTCTGAAATGACACATATTCATCACTTTCTTCATCGGCTAGTAATTAGCTAAAATGCTTCATCTCTTATTCATATGGAGTCGGCATCTTTTCTTTGTTATGAGTAGTGCAAAAGTAATTGAAAAAAAATTTGCAAGGACAGAACTACATAATCTTTGTGAACGACACGCTTGTTAACAGAAAATCATGGCTAGAGAAAGGATTGCTAATAAATACTTCCTTTTCACAAAATGTTTCGAAATTCTTTGAATGGAACCGACTCCAAACACCTGTCCCGTTCCGAGAACTTTACCGACTCTGTACTCGCCTGCGGTCGTAAAAGACTCCAATCGCAAGAGCCCCCCTAGTTTGCAAGAATTAAAAGGATTTAAGAAAATTCCAACCACACCCACATATCAATCAAGGACACAATGGCAGCTACCCAAAAGATGGTTTCCTTATCTGTCCATGAAATTCCAAAAAATGGAAACAAAAATGGCTGGGGTCGTTTTCGACCCCGCGCTAGCTCTCGCGTGTTAAAAATATATTTCATAATTCATCAGTACACCGAGGAAACAATGGAGTATGCGCTGCAGAGCTTAGTCATAAAAGCACAACTGCACTTTTTGCAGATCTGTACACCTATGAGGTAAAGGTCTGACCGTGCGTCGCGTTTTAAGTGGGACAGGCCTGTGCTTAAAATATATGTCCTGTTGTCTCCGAACATAACCTCGGGACGGTAAAATGTCCCGTTTTCTGAAAGAGAGTGAAATAGAGGAGAACGTTAACCTTCAGTAATGAACTTTTTGTGTCGAATGTGACTCCATCGAACTCAAGCCAGTTATCGGATAATACTCGATCACTGGTACTAATTCGGATGCTCGAACTTTTCTCGAATCGTCAATAATATTGAATATGTTTCATACTTGTCTCCCACAAGTGAATTTCTATTTGGAGTTTGCATCTGTTATAAATAAAAAAAACATTCGTAGCACTAAAGTAATTGTAAAAAATCCTTCGAAAAAAATAACTTTTATTTTATTGTCATTATTGTTATTATTACCCCAAAAAATTGTGCGTTCCGTTTTGAGAGGAGAAAAAACTGATCACCTTAGTTAAAGTGAACAAGAACAGACCTTTCCGAGATATGTGGTTTCCTTCCTTTTCGCGACTATCTGTTCACTGGATTTTCATTTATGTATTCCTTGAAGTAAAAATTTATCTACTATAATCTTTTTACTTAGGACTTTTATCATTTGATGGCAGCATGCTTTTAACTTTTTAATTTTTAAGTTATGTCGAAATGTACATAGTATCCTTTACCTCTCAGGTACAAAAATATTTCCAGACTTGCCGCGTATTAGGTTTTAATAGATTTAACTACACTATTTTTTTTAACATTGACACCTACACAAGCATACATAGCATGCAGCACTTTTTACACGCTATCAAAACACTGTAAAAAAGAATGTTGTTTTTACAGTCTAATACAGCTAATTTTATAGTAATAAACTGTAAAAACTGCTAATTTCAAATTAATAAACATATTTCTCTTCTTTTACAGTACTTAACTGTAAAATTGATAATTTCACAGTAATAAACTGCAAAAATGCTAATTTTAGTTTATTACCGTTCATTTTACAGTTTTAAGCTGGAACCTTAGCTGATAGTATTATACTGTTGTTTTCACAGTATAATACAGCTAAATTTTACGGCAGTACACTGTAAAATTTCTAACTTTACTGTAATAAACTGTAAAATTGCTAGTTTTATAGTTTATTACTGTGCATTTTACAGTTTTAAATCGGAACATCGATTGACAATATGATACTGAATAAACAACGATTCATTTTTTGCAGTGAAGACAACTTTCATATTTCACGAAAATTATTTCAATGGTGCCCAGCAATTTAAGGCCCAAAAGGAAATATACGGTGTGAAATATGTTCCCCGTACGATAGACGATTCCTTATCATCTAAAAGCACTTTCTCTACCCGAGGGAATGGTTATACCTCCAAAGCTGGGATCGGAAGGCCATGACATAAAATTGATAGCTTCATCTAATGAGGAGGTTCATGCGTTGCACTGTTCCTGAGAATCGTGCACTAGAGCTATCAAGTCCGTTGGAAGGATAGCTGCTCTGACGTTTCTGGTCATTAGTTATTCACGGTTTAAATGCTTGCTATACATCCTAGTGCATTCCTCATTTTGAACAGAGCAAAGAAATTCAGCTGTGATTTTAGTTTTTGTTTGAGCTGATTCCAGCTTTAAAAAACAAATACAATTTTTAAATTGTTTTTAAACAGAACTGGTATTTTAACTTTTATCATTTTAGGATAACAGATTTCAGTTTATTAATTTATTAATTTATTTTTAACACTTGAGTTACCATTTAAAAATGGGTATTGTTCTGTACCATCCAAGTAGAGAAATATTTCCTGTCTTCTCGCTAATTTTGTTTCATTGGAATTAACGAAAATTTTTGTAACATTGACCTCTTATCAGTTCAAAAGAAACATGCAACCTTTTTTACACGCTATTAAAAGACAACCTTCATATTTA
>JAXGGA010016336.1:0-26881 GCA_038373865.1 Uloborus plumipes | reverse complement strand
TTTGAAAATAAATTATTGATTGTTAAATAAGTGCGGAAACCATGATTTCAAAGAATTAGTTGTTTCTCGTACATTTAAGAAAATTGTTAGAAAGGTACTGTAACCCCTTAAGGCGGAACAGAGTTCGCCGGATCAGCTAGTCACATATAAATTTCAAGGGAAGATTCACTTCACAAAAAATTCAAATAACACTAATCTAACTTACAGCCTGTTTACTGCGCTCCGGAAGCTGCCAGAACGTGTGCTTTATGTCGCTCAGCCATGGAGGTGTCGAAAAAGGCGTAGTAAAAAGGCTTAGCCAGGAATACAGAAAAGCTGGTAGCTAAAAAGATAATTTGCAATAAAAAAATATATTGCGGTCCTAAATTGAGATAAAAACTATCCTATCATTTAAGTTGGACCAAACTGAAACTGCGTGCAAAATTTGGTTAAAATCGGTTCAGTAGCTGAGAGTCCATTGGCCACAAACACAGGGAAACGCAATGTTTATATATTAATAAATTCATTATTTTCTTCATTCGTTAATAATTTGTACATACACACACATTATTCGTCAGTTTAATTATTATTCACTAATTTATTTAATCATTCCTTTATTTCATGCATTTATTCTGCCTTTAGATCATTTTTTTCATTTCATAAAAATAATTTTCATATTCAACCAGAAAAAGATTTTGTCTGAAAATAATTGTTTCTGTCAGAAAGAAAACCCTTTAGTTTTGTATTATTTTGTGAAGTTACAAAGTTTCTGCCGAAAATGAGAAATAACATTTCAGTTCAAGATTAACTATAAAATGCAATGTTCTCTCATTGCAACAATGACAAAAACAATGAATGTTGCTCAATGACTCAACAGCATTGAATGTACAACATTTTTTTGAATAAAACTTTAATTAATTTATATCAAAAAGTGCACCTTTTTTATCCTATTTCATTTTACCAATATTCCAGATTTAACTACGTTTACTTTTTCACGATATTCGGTACGATAATAACTTATAATATTTTGAAGACATGATTAATTTGTAAATATCTAATTGAAATGAAATTATAACTAATTTAATACCTTTTCTTTCAAACTTTTTTTAATAGTTCGGTTATTAATTTTCTAAAATCCACGCCGCTAATATTCTTGCAATGAAAATACTTTTCTGCAAGTTTTATGTAAAGTATTCGACTGCACAAATGCCATTCAAAAAGCTTGTTTAATCCAGAGTTTCTAGTGAAAATTTTGACAACGTAGAAGAAGAAAGCGACTTTTGAGAAGAGGGGAAAAAACGTTCTCAAAGAGTTTAGAGGAATTTGATTTACGTGTCCATATTTTTCATTCTCAAAATCAAATTTGTTCTCTTAGTTTTCTCTTATCTTTTTTTGTGATTGGATTGGAATTCTTTAGATTGTGTCAGGTGGTTGAAATAGTTTTACAAACCTTTTCCTTGGTTGACGCTTTGACTATTGCAGAATTTTGCACAGAAGCTTAAGATTTATTCTGTTTGGAAGGCTGTTGCAGCTTTCACGTTTCTTTGAAATTTATTTTATTTTTCAAGCTTTTGATCATGTTTTTATACAGAATGGTTAAAACTCCTTTAGCTCCAGACTCGGAAAGTTTTATTTTTTTCTTACTACATTCTGTTTTTATGTACTTTTTTTCTTTAAAATTATTAAATATTTAGGCATGTGAAGTGGATGAGAATGTCATTCACTTTAAAGTTTATCAAGCTGACTATTCACTTACTAAGGGAGTTTGCTATGATTTCTTAACAAGAGGAATCGTTAAAAAAACTCTTTTTTTTAATACAAAAGAAAAACCAAACATTGTATAACTTAAGTATTGTTTTCATGACGCCTGTGATAAAATCTTTAAACTCTCAAGTAATATTTTCAACGTTAAACATTAAAAAATATGCATCACTATTTCATTCGCAGTCACAGATATTTTTAACGGCTGTAAATTTTACTAGTGCATTTCTCGCATCAAAAATCAGAACAAATATACAAAAATGTAGTCAAAAGTATTTTCACTACTTGAATTTTAAAATAAATTCTGTCGCATGTAAAATGAAGGGTTAGGCAATTTTTAGCAGATTATATTTGAATGCTGTGTATTTTTTTAATAAAAATTTCCAAACTTGCTAAATGTTGAAAATTTTTCAAAAAATATACGTGTCTTTACTTATTACTTTTACTATAAATATAACTATTTGTTGCTTTTGTTTTCTTTTAAATCTTTGCTTACCGTTTTTTTGTTTGGAGGGATTTTTGCAAAATTAAATTTCTTATTAATTAAAGTTGTAGAAAAATTAAAAATATGAACAGATTCTGCAGTATCTCGAAAAATAACACAAAACATGACGTTTTCTTATTTTTATGAATTAATTTTATTTGTGAATAATCGACTGGGGCCATTATTTTTATTTACCTATCTCAGAACTCAAATATGTCTAACGTTTTAAAAGGAAAATACAACTCAACGAAGAAAAAACATATTTCTTATCAAACAGAAATAAGTAGCTCAAAACAAAAGAAACGCTGCTGATGCAGAATCCCGTACAAATAATTGTTCTTTTCTGGGAAAAGAAACAAGTGCTCTGTGTATTTACCTAACCTCAAGAAAATAGTTCAAAGCACCGGTTCTATGGTTGAGAACAATCGATTTCTCTGGAAATGGGAAAGAAGGATTATTTGAGATCTGATTGATGATAACAAGCTTAAGAATTAACTTCGTCTAATATGCGCGCCATCTGTTAACTAAAATATTTAATTTGCTGCTCAATGCATCAAGGCATGGAAAATAGTTTTTATTAAATTAACCTTTTTAATGTCAGTAATAAAAAGCAATGTTTCATCAAACAACTGCGTGCGTTTTTTTTTTCCTGGAAAGAACTGCTAATGTGAAAACAACTTTATCAATTTCAGTTGGATACAATTATTAATACAAAAAAAAGTGAAAAGGTAGTGTATTATTTTTCCAATCAGAATTTTCAGCCTATGCTTGCAGTTCGCGAGGTTTATATTTTGTTATTTTGCTTTTATCAACTGCACCTCAAAAAAATAAAAAAAAAAAAAAAAGAACTACTACTTTTATTTTTCCTGATCAATAGCATTGATGATTTCTTAATTAAATGTTTAACTTATTTTTTACCAAGTTTCTTTTTTCGATAGCAGTGCTTCTACCAGTTTGTTAGTGAAAGCCGCAGCTGGCACTGGCGTATAACGTATAAAGTTTACGAAAAAAAAGAACTCTAGTTACTAGAGTTCGTGTATGGCGTAAAGGTTTACTGTCTCATTTTTAAGTTAAGCAAAGATAGCTTAAAATTACTTTGTAAAAAGCACGTTTGTATGTAGTTTTAATGAGCAGGTTTGAAACATTTTTTATCGGTTCTAGGAGTTGAAACACATCCAAAGTAAAGTCTATGTAATGCAACAGTTTTTGAAGGCCTTGAAGTAAAACATCAAGATTATTTTTTAACTTTTTTTTTTCAATTTCATTGATTAGTGAACAAGTTTTCCTTGCGACATCTGTCAGGCGTATTTCCTCACGGTAACAAAGATATGAGTTATTAGACAAAACACAGCATCATAGACTGCAAATATGTTATATCCAATGACGTAGATAGGAATTTGTTTCCGAGGAGGCTCACTACGTCTTATATATGTCACTGTATATATTCAACTTCAAGTTTTGTTTTATAATACTACATTGCAAAAAATAAACTGTTGTTTTTATAGTATAATACTGGCAGCCGAAGTTCCAGTTTAAAACTGAAATGCACAGTGATAAACTGTAAAATCAGCAATATTACACTTTCTTACTGTAAGGAAGTAATTTTACAGTTTATTACCACAAAATCAGCTGTATTATTCTGTAAAAATAACAGTATAATACTGGCAGCCGAGGTTCCAGTTTAAAACTGTGAAATGCACAGTGATAAACTGTAAAATCAGCAATATTACACTTTCTTACTGTAAGGAAGTAATTTTACAGTTTATTACCACAAAATCAGCTGTATTATTCTGTAAAAATAACAGTATAATACTGGCAGCCGAGGTTCCAGTTTAAAATTGCAAAATGCACTGTAATAAACTGTTCAATTAGTAATTTTACAGCTTATCAAAGTAAAATTAGCAATTTTACAGTTGAAGGGCCAGGGGGAAAAAAGATGAAAGTAACTTTTTCGTCAATTTTGAGATATTAGCGCTATCTAATTGCTATGAAGGACTAGTATCAACTAGTAGAACAACAAGGGGGGGAAAAGATGAGAAGCGACCGAAATGTGTATCAAAACTCGAAAAACTACATAAGGAGCTACGAGAAATCAAACTTTCCCAAGCAGCAAAGGTACGTTTAGTAAACGTCTACAAAAGGTCTGTCGAAAACGTCAATTGAAAGGTTTAAACGAGCCACTTGGCAACGTTTTTTCAGACCTTTTTGTAGACGTTTTGTAAACGTTATTGCGTACGTTTTGTAAGCGACTTTTTGACTAACTTATTTGCGTTTTGTAAACGTCATTTGGCATCGTTTTGTAAACGACTTTTCAGATAATTTATATGCGTTTTGTAAACGTCATCTGGCATCGTTTTGTAAACGTTTTTTCGCTTTTTTTTTAAATGCGTTTTGTAAACGTTTTCTAAAATACTCCAACGGTGGTTCCTGAAAATTGGGGATTGTCTGCGGGTCTTTTGTCCCCGGTTTTATTACTGTTACAGTTTGATGTTTTTTAATATTAAAAATTCATACCGTTTAATTTTTGTTTTGTTTGTTTAGTATTTATGATTTCGATTTTCAGTGTCGCATTCTGTTTCGTGATTACTTTATGGTATGTGCTAAATAGCAGTTGAATAAAAAAAATGTAATTCAACGAAAGAAACTGAATTTTCTTTTTTAAATTCAACTGTTTGCACACACAATAAATAAAACACAAAACAAAGAGTGCGACACTGAAAATTCACATTTCAATTTATAAATGCTAAACAGACAAAAGAAAATTTAACAGTGAAATTTCTAACATTTAAACAAAATCAAGTTGTAACAGAGTAATAAAACTGCGGACAAAAGACCCGCAAACCATACCCAATTTTCAAGAACCACCATTGGAGTATATAGGAAAACGTAGTTCACAGTTTGAAATTTTACCTTTCACAGAAAAAAGATGTGATGCTCGCGGCTACATAGTACATAGTTCAGTCAATTCCGAAAACAACGAATATGTAAAATATACTCTATTTAAAAATTACAACGAACAAAATTTGCCAATTGCAAAAATGTTTTATTCAACTGATGTTAGCACATCACACAAAAATAGCACACAAGATATCGCAAAAAATCTAAATTTTAATTTATATAAATGCTAAACATTAATGCTAAAGAAAATTAAAATGAAATATATATTTAACACAAGAATAAGATCAGCCACGAGTCTATGTATAAAATGTACATCCGTTATGTTATATTAAGAACAACAACATGGGTACGGGCATCCGCTTAAAATTTCTGCTACTCCCCCCTGCGCACCTCTAAAAAATTGAGCATTCAGCATATTGTACGACGTGATGGGTTGTTTTATTTATTTTCATTTTTTTTTCAACCTCCGTTTTTTTCCTTTAAAAAAACTTTTGAAGATACAAACGATTGTTTGGTCAAAAAAGAATTGTATTATGGTGGTTATTTCTCTAAAAAATCACCATGACGATTGAGGCATTTGTTATATCTGAGAGCAAGCTTTAAAAAAGCCTCCTCATCACATGTTGCTGCCAATGATTGGAAGTGAGTTGTGATGGTGTGTATGAGTTCCTCATCAATTTGAAAGCATTGATTGGGGACCAGTGCTTCCAAACTGACTGCAAACTGAGTGCAAGACCCTTGACAAGGAGACAATGACCCTCTTTACAGTACTCGTGTAACCCGACGGCTCTTTCAGCAGTTTCCATGGGACATTTTCGAAAATCCACTTTTCTTCAGATTTAGCGCCAAGGAACTTTTATCTTTTCCCTGTACTGAACTCCCCTAAACTAAACGAGCTGTACTCAGTTTGCAGTCAATTTGGACGCACTGGTCCGTAACCAACGATTCCAAACTGACGTGGAACTCATAGACACCGTCACAACTCGCTTCCAATCATTGGCTGCAACATGTGATGAGGAGGCTTTTTCAAAGCTTGCTCTCAGATATGACTAATGCCTCAATCGTCATGGTGGTTTTTTAGAGAAATAACCTGCATTGTACAATACTTTTTTTGACCAAACAATCTTTTGTATCCTCAAAAGTTTTTTTTATGAAAAAAAAACGGAGGTTGAAAAAAAAACAACCCTTATACATTTGCACTCAAAGTATGAGCGAAAAGAAAAAAGTGATTACCCCCTCCCCTGGAAAATTTCTTGCTACGAATAGTCACACAGGGAATCAAAATGTGCTTAAATATACTTTTAACTAACACATTTAAAATAATCGTAGTTCCTCCTTTTTTCAATAAATGAGAATTTAGACAGTTTTAATTTGCAGTTGAAGGCGTGACTTCAAACCACAAAACCAGCAAAAGTCCAGCTGAATAGAAATTGATGCACTTGGAACTTTTCTTTGAACTTGGAACTTTTTAATAGTGGTATTTAAGACATTTTTGAAAATTTTAATTTACATGCAAGCAATGATTGAAACTTACCTCCTCTGTAAAATTATACCTAAGAACACTTTTTTCACATAAATATATATAAATACATAAATATATTTTCTTAAAAACAGCCCTTACGGGATGGATTATTTAGCGGAAACTATTTTGTCTCATAGACCCTTGCTAAGTTCTTCTTCAGCCTTGTCGGTGCATTTTTCAGCCATACTTTTATGTAATCTTCTATTTCTTTGTCTTTGACGTTTGCGTGATTTTGACGTTTACGTGATTTTTCCTGAAAATAAAAATAAATAAAAGAAAATTTTTAAAAAACAAAAGTGACACTGGTACAAACACTATTTAGAGATGAAAATACTTAGTTAAACAACAACTAAAACTAACTGTTAAGCTAAACTTAACTGTTGTGAACCATCATATTAACATTTAAGTGAATTTATGAAAAACATGATTCTTTTTCATTAAATTTTCAAGAAGCAAATGTCCGAAGTACTCACGGAGTTAGCGCGTGCGACGTTTTAATCCAATAAATGATGAGCGATGGGTTTTCGCATATTTTAGTGCCTGGTTCTTTCATCAATTAGGTATGGTATGTTATTATTATTATTTTTATTTTAAA
The DNA here is from genome assembly GCA_038373865.1 of Uloborus plumipes. Taxonomy (NCBI): domain Eukaryota; kingdom Metazoa; phylum Arthropoda; class Arachnida; order Araneae; family Uloboridae; genus Uloborus; species Uloborus plumipes. The sequence continues at coordinate 19,642 of JAXGGA010016336.1, read as the reverse complement.
TACCCTGGGTTGTGTATTTGAATTAAGTTTTTTTCTGCGGGATTTTTCGTTTCGGATACATGTACAAGTATTATGTTTGCGATGTTGTGGTAGGATTTGTCTTATTTCATTTATTCAAAGGACCTTTTTTACATTTTTGACATGGGCATCGTCGTACGGGTACTGCTAGTTATATATATATATATATATATATATATATATATATATATATATATATATATTGTTTTATATACTACATAAAACAAGTAGTTCCTGACTCAAAATTAAGATAATGGGGCAGCTAATCTTAAAATACAAATTAAAATTAGAGCTTTGTTTATTATATACCCTAGCAGCATCATCTCATCGGCCGATGATCGGCCATTCATCGAAACCCGATGAAGTTCTCATCGGCCGATGATCCAATATGTCTCATCGGCCGAGCAGAATCCGAGCAGCAAAATTCGAGGAGAATACGATGAGATTTGGAGCAATTTACGAGCAGAACAGTCCCGTGCCGAGGAATTTCATCGGGAAACTTGATCGGAAGGATATCGTTTTCCGATGGAATATAGCTCATCTTATTTTCATCGGGAAAGTTGATCGGAAAGATATCGATTTCGATGAAAAGTAGCTCATCGAAAACCGTGCTCGGATACTGATTGGTACGATGTCATCGTGCGTTACAGGATCAGTTTACGAGGAGTTTGTTGATCGGCCGAGCAAAATCCGATGAGTTGATGCTACTTGGGATATATTATGTTTTTTATTATTATCATCAACATCATTATTACTCTTATTCGCATTATTATTATTATTATTATTATTTTAAAAATGAAACCTAATAAAATTAGCGGAGTTTTTTTACCCAAGTCATTTACGGCACCCAGTTTTTCTAAAAACAAATTTCTCGGAAAAGGAAAGAAAAAAGTTGAGACAAAACAAAAGGGAAATGCTCATGTCTAAAAATAGATACATGTATTTTTTTAACATTCTAATTAAAAAGTTGCACAAGTAGACTTCACATAAAAATGGTTACTATCATTTTATTTCTTCAACTTCAGACAGTATAGTTGTTCAGAATGAAATTATATGCTTCAACTTCATGAAGCTGTTTTACTGCACTTTTGAGTAACTTAATTTAAGATTCTTATTTTAATCTTTGTTACATTTTCTCTACATAATTGGTTTCGTCCAAAGTATCTCAGTGAAAAATAACTTTGACGTTATAAAAATCTTCCAATAAAGCTTACAAAATACTTTTTCTAGTACTTTTTTATTTAAAAGTACACGTTTAAAACTTTGCTCTTAACTTTTTTATACAAAACGATATTTCTAAAATATAAATTCAAAGGACTCAAAGTTAATATAGCATGATTTTCAGATTATTAGCACTTTATTAATTGTGTTTTTCCTTCAGAGGGAAAAAAAATCATGCTTTTCTTTATTTTTATTTATTTATTTATTTATTTATTTTTTGAAGTATTGAAAGGTAAAATAAGAATAGAATAAAAAATTGATAAAGAGCTAAACAAGCCCACTTCTCTGTGTTAACAACTACTATTTCATAATCGCTAGATGAAAATTCCCTTTTTATTTAAATTCTTATTTTTAACATTCACTTTCGTTATAGAGAGCGTAGTCGCTAATATAGAGATGCAAATGATTGTAACAGTTTTTTTTTCTACACTAAATGAGGATGTGTGGCTGACTTATTGGGATGCAAATTAATAGGACGGTGAAATATTCATGCGGGCTATGTCAAGCACAATTGAAATATGTCGCATATAAACGTATATTAAATCTCTCTATGAATTGTCTATGGCAAAATATTTTATTTGAACCGTTTTGACAATCAAACAAACTTTACGAACACAAAGTATTTCCTTTTGGAAAACGTGCATTGTAATTTAACTTGAGAACGATATCAAATTCCTATTTTAATACTTTTAAACGTATCTTGCAATTAGTAGGGAGCCTTTATGATTAAATTTTTACTTAGTATTTTTTGTTCATATTTAAGCTTAAAAACGTAAAAAAATTATTTAATTATTTTTTGACTTGTGTTCATAGGCGCTTCACAAGACATTAAAATATTTCTTTCACGTTATGTTTAACACTTTTAAAGGTTAGTGGGCTCGGAACAAAACAAATCCATTTCCAACGAAATTTTGCATAAAAAAATAAATAAGTTTAGTTATTTTCCTATTTTCAGTTATTTTATTTTCATTAATTACCTATTTATTTGCATGTAATTATTATTTTTTTAAATGGCAGAGTGCTATATGTTATCTTTTTAACCCAAGTTATCATGTGGTTCCCTTTTTTCAGATTGGAACTATGACAACGTCTCGCATCTCGGTGCTCCATTTCCTTGGACTTGCTCACCGAATGGCCCCAGCCAGGGCCTGATTATGGCACAGGCCACCTAGGCCTGGGACTGGGGCCTCATCTTCCTAAGGGGCCCCTAATTTTATAAAAACTGATGCGCAGTATTAAAGAATTATGTATTTTTAAGAAAAAAATAATGATTCATACACTGAAGTGACAAAAGTCATGGGATAGCAATATGCAAATTTTCAGATGGCAGTAGCATCGCATAGAACAGGTATAAATGCGCAGTGCTTTTACAGAGCTTTCATTTCTGTTCAAGTTATTCATGTGAAGAGGTTTTAACGTGATGATGACCGCACGACGTGAATTAACAGACTTTGAACGCGGAATGTTAGTTGGAGCTAGACGCATGGGTCATGCCATTTCGGAAATCGTTAGAGAATTCAACATTCCCAGATCCACTGTGTCAAGAGTGTGCCGAGAGTATGAAATTTCAGGCATAACATCCCACCATGGACAGCGCAGTGGTCGACCGCCTGCACTTAAAGATCGAGACCGGCGACGTCTGCAAAGAGTCGTAAATTCTAACAGACAAGCAACACTGCGTCAAATCACCGTAGAAATCAATGTGGGACGTACAATGGACGTGTCTGCTAGAACTGTGCGGAGAAATTTGGATTTCTTGGGCTATTCCAGCAGAAGACCGACTCGAGTGCCTTTACTGACAGAACGACATCGCTTGCAGCGACTCTCGTGGGCACGTGAGCATATCGGTTGGTCCCTAGATGAATGGAAAACCGTGGCCTGGTCCGATGAGTCACGATTTCAGCTGGTAAGAGCCGATGGTAGGGTTCGAGTGTGGCGCAGACCCCACGAAGCCATGGACCCAAACTGTCAGCAAGGCACTGTTCAAGCTGGTGGTGGCTCCGTAATGGTGTGGGCTGTTTTTTCATGGCATGGAATTAAAAATAAAAACAATCTGTTATGATACCTTTTAATTAGTATTTCTTTTATTTAGTTCATTTTATGTAATTTGAAAGGATTTTTTTTCTTGGGAATTAGCTACAAAACTCTTCAGCTAAAATGGATATAAAAACCAGTAGGGCTAGACCTAATGCATACGGTGCAACTGCATAGGGGCTTGCAGAGCTACATGCAATGATACCCAAAAAAGACCTGTATCGACACTGAGAAAACGTTAAAAGATTTTTTTTGTTGACTAACATAGAAGTTTATTTACATAGAGGCCCCCTCCAAAGTATTGTTGGTCTTGGGCCTCACTTTTAGTTAGTCGGGCCCTGGCCCCAGCTCCTTCCCCATGTAGAACAGGCTACTGAAAGATTACACTATTAGAATTCAAGATGTCAACATTCAAAATTTTATTTATTTATTTATTTTTTTGGTTGAGGCTACACATGTTTTAATTATATGTTTAATACATTTTACAAGATAGTGCATTCAGTCAGTAGCGTCGATTTAACCTTCGTGGAGAAACGTATTATATTTCCAGCCTATTATTATATTTCCAGCCTACTTATTCAAAGAAAAATAGTAATTTATTTAAACTTAGCGTAAACCAGTAGTTTGTGGCTGCACACGTTTTGAGATGTTTAACTAGTTTCTTGTCTCTCAATTTTGGATTAAAAAGGTTTTAAATTGTCCCGAAAATTCTTAGGTTTTTATATTAATCAAATTAAACTAGTTATTTATCAAAAGAGTGTTGCGTTGATTAGGTGCAGAAACAGTTTGCCAATACAGGTTTCAACAATGATAGTGATGATGTGGAAATCATGTCAATTGTATGAATGAATTGAAATATATAACTCAAAAATAAAAATTCTTATATGCTGGTCAAAGAAAAACGTCTTTTCCGCTCTTCCAACTGAAAGTAACTGAAAATATCAGCATATATGGAAATCAGCATACATAGAAAATGAATTTAGTGTTGACAACCAACTTAAAGACTTGGTTTTAAAATTAAGAGTATCTTTTTTTAAAAAATGTAGCGAATTGTTGTCTGATTTTTAGATTATCCTGTACTGGTATGAACCATTATTTCCTTTCTTGTGTTAATAATTTTTTTATTTTTTATAAACAACAGCTTAAAGCACAGGGTACCAGTATGACAAACAAATTTAATTCAAAGTCTGAAAAACTGAAGACTTAAAAATGAAAACTGAAATAAGTGACCAGGCAATTCACAGCAATTAAGCTGTTTGGTGTTGCTTCTAGTGGCTTCTCCAACACTATTTAAATTGCTGGTTGTACTTTGCACCCTTTTAAGGGTGAGATTTGGACTTCTATAGCACTCTCCTCGAGTCGCTGGAGCTATAAACGTTTTATCCACAACGGTGCCATACGCATTATGTAACCACCCGCAGTTTCAACAATGTACACGGCAGAAAATAAATGATTTTTTACAGAATAGTACAGCTAATTTTACTTTAATTTTCCAGTAATAAACTATGAAATTGCTAATTTTAAGAAATTAAACTGTAAAATTGCTAGTTTACTGTAATAAATCGTAAAATAGTTAGTTTTAAAAACCAGAAAGCAACGTCTAAAAGCACAAATAGGTCGAATTAAAAATGGCAAACATGTTTCAAAGGCATAAAGCACTCCTTCTTCAGTGCCATGCAAGAAATAGCTTGCGCATTTCTTGCTTGTCACTGAAGAAGGAGGCTTTATGCCTTTGAAACATGTTTGCCAATTTTAATTTGGCTTATTTGTGCTTTTAGACGTTGCTTTCTGGTTTTTACTCATTTGCATACAAAGTGAACTGTTTTTAATAGCTAGTTCTAATTTATTACTGTGAATTTAACAGTTTTAAAGTGAAACTTTCACTGCCAGTATTATACTGCTATTTTTACAGCACAATACAGCTAATTTTATGGTAATAAACTGTAAAATTGCGTGTTTTACAGTAATAAACTGTAAAATTGCTAGTTCTATAGTGAAAAAACTAAAGTTGCTTAAATTACAGTTTATTACCGTGCAATTTACAGTTTTAATGCTCCCAGTATTCTCTGTAAAAGCAGCAGTTTATTTTTTGCCGTGCAGCAATCTTTTGGAGGTGGCGCTAGTGCTGCAAATGTATTATAAACGGTGCCATATGCAACCACCTGCAGTTTTAATAATGTAGAACAGTTACCAAGTAACCATAACAATGATATATTTATCCTTTTATTAGTATTCAGCTACAAAAAATTTTCAAGTACATCAAAATTAAAAAAAAAACATAGCAGCTTCAGTATTTAAAAATAAAAAATAAAAAATACGAACTTCCTTCACAAGCCACTGAAAAAAGAAAAGAAGAATGGCGAAAAAAGTCCACCTGGGGAAGTAAATTAGAAACTTAGTGGGTGGAAATCTTTCAGCTTAGCGCCGCGTAAATTATTCTGGAAACAAGTGAGGGGTAAAATCAAAGAGAACCTTTTTGGAAGGCAGCCAGCAAGGTGAAGATTAGAACCCGAGCATAATAGAGTAAGCAGTGCCCAGCATTTATTAAGGGAGAACTCGAAAGGGGTAACCACCACTCTTATCGGGAATACTAGACGATATTAAGGAATAATAAATAGCGCGTGAAAGCAGTTTCATTGTAAGTAAATAATGGTGGAATGTGTTTCTTTGCGTAGGGGTTAAATATTAAAAGCAGAAATATTTTTGACAAAAAGTTACTTTTGCAAAAAATGAAAGAGAAAAGTACGAACTTAACCCCCCCAAAGGAACAAAAATTCAGTCCACTAACAAATGATCTAACGTTACATTTAACACAAGAGATTTAATAGTTACACTACAAAAAAGGGAATTGTTTTTACAGTATAATACTGGCAGCTGAGGTTCCAATTTAAAACTGTAAAATGCACAGTACTAAACAAAACTAGCAGTTTTAGTTTATTATTTTAAAGATAGAAATATTAGTTTATTGCAGTAAAATTTAGCAATATTATACTGCAAAAGCAATAGTATAATACTGGCAGCCGAGATTCTAGTTTTAAACTTAAAATGCAAGGTAATAATAACTGTAAAATTAGCAATTTTGCAGTTTTAGTTTATTATTTTAAAGATAGAAATATTAGTTTATTGCAGTAAAATTTAGCAATATTATACTGCAAAAGCAATAGTATAATACTGGCAGCCGAGTTTCTAGTTTTAAACTGTAAAATGCAAGGTAATAATAACTGTAAAATTAGCAATTTTGCAGTTTAGTACTGTAAAAGTAGCAATTTTACAGTTTATTACTATAAAATTAACTGTGTTATACTGTGAAAACAGCATTCATTTTTTACAGTGTAGAGATAAGCCGTTTTAGAATTTATAAGTTATTTAAACACATAATAATTCATGAATATTCTTTTTCTTTTTTGTGAACTTTGGAAAAATATCACTCTGTGCAATACTTTGCAGGCATTAATCTGCAGAAAAATAAAAAATGTGAGGCAATTCTTATACGATGTAGTCTTAAATTTACACTTTTTGACTACATTTGAAATTTAAAAATATCACAATGTTAGGATAAACTTCAGCAAAATTCGACTCAATTTACCTTATACGAAAAATTCGTACTTCTGAACCTTTTCATCTGAGCTGGAGGCAACCAATTGATTTGTGTTCAAATTTACTCAGATATAATTTTAAAAATCAATGCTGATATTCGTAAGTTTTACTTAAATTATTTTTTGAAATCCATTTTTTCCCCCTCATTTTTTTAGTGATTGTTGATATGCATATTTTTAGGTTTAAATACAGTAATTAGTATTTCCGAAAGTATTCCAAGCTACCTGTATACATCATATGAACAAATTACTTTTAAAAATATAACGTGCCTATAAATGAACGAAAAAAGAAAAGCTTGATTGATTACTTGATGCATTTTTACGGCCTTTCAAAAATATCGTTATTAAGCACAAGTAGTTAACAGTTAAAAATATTGGTTTAATGAAAATACAATGCCAAAAACTGCGTACAGCAAAACTTCTCGGGATGCAAACTAGCCTAATCAATGTTTTCTTAAATTGAAAAAGTAATAATGCAGTAACGGTAGCGGTGCAATAATGATGAAAAAGCACCGATGTATAAAAAAAACAATGATTGAAATTAAAACTTCGATGGTATTGAAACTCGTTCCAAAATCATCGATATTTTGAAACATCTGTCTCATAATTTTTGAACTTTTTATATATATTCCTGCACATTAAACTTTAAAAAAAAATTTGCTAAAAGCTAAAATCACAGTAATTAATTTATGAATCAAAAATATTTTTTAAATGTTGAGAGAGCTACCAATAATAATGATATTAAATGTCATCATTACAAGCCAAAGTAATGAAGACATAAGAAATTTATCTATTTAAAACACAAAATACTGAAACAACCACGCAAAGCAGTTGGAATATTTTAGTAATACATTTTAAATATCCATCTGAAAAATATAAAACTGAACGCAAGTTATTAAATAACTAATGCGAATTAATTAGAGAAGTTTTTAAATTTCACGAAGTTGATAACACTAACACCCAAAAAGAAAACAAAAGTAAAGAAGAGAAAAGTAAATGTAATATTTAATTAATAAGCTCTCTAGTATACTTACTTCTAAGGGAATTACGTGGAAAAATTGTTCAAATTATGTTCGGAACTCAAGTTATATTCAAGGCTTATAAATATATATATATAACTATGAAATACATAATTAGCTACAAATTTAAAGTCAAATTATAATCTTTTAAAGTAATGACACATTGAGCGCGGGTGGGAAAATACACATTTATATCTTAGAAGAAAACTACGATTTAAAAAAAAATCATGTTTATGTTTGTTGAAAAATTTAGAAACATTCAATTTTCATTTTAACAGTACACTGAAGGGGGGGAGGGGGCTAACTTTTCTGCAATATAGGTCTCATATTTCTACAGACAACTAAAACGCTTTCCGGCGTGATAGCTCTCTGAATAGTCAGTTAATATCAAAGCTTGTATCCTAACTGTGAGGGCCGTGGTGGCCCGATCGGTAAGGCATCGGACTCGTGTCCGGAGGGACCCGGGCTCGATCCCAGCCGATCAAAGATCCACCGTCTTGATTAATGGTGGCTGGGAGGCGTTAAAAATGTCGTGGTCACAAAGTCCTCCAAGTGAAACGATACCTCTGGGGGTGCTGGGCCTAGGGTTTCCTCGACCCTAAGTTCTGGTTAAAATTATGAACAGAGCGCTCTTCAGGGCCCTATCCCGGTTAAACCACGAAGCTGTGGTAGGTACGGGGGACCCTGGAGTGTGAAATGAAATGAATCCTAACTGTGAATTGTAGACGTAATCATTTTTAAGGGGCTGTTTTCGTTCAACTATAAAACAATGACATCCGGCATCAAAAAAAAAATAATAATAATAATAATACATGTTTGGAAAAAACATCAACCCTCAAATACTCCTAATAGTAAAAACATTGATTTTTCGAAAATATCAACATACTAAATGTAGCACCACGAGTTACAAGAGCGTATGATGAAACGAAAGTTGTTTAGGCGGCAACCGGTGAAATGTGTTTAGTTCTTTTTTTAACTTTCAATTATTTGACTTTTAACTATTTACGATACCCACTAATTACTTGTTAAATTTGTGCACTTCCACTTTATGCATGCATTTGTCTGCATTTTTTTCTTGACTGTTGTTATAAGATTTATTCCACTAATTTTTCACAAGAAAAAAAAACAATAAGAGAGAGAGAGGAGAGAGAATACTAAATTCATAAACAAATTTTACTACTAAAGGATTTTATTTATAAGAAAATACTACTGAACGAACTAATTGCTTCCTTATAAAAAGAAAAAAAATGTTAAAATAAACAGTTCTACTTGGAAGTAGCTTTTACATGTATGATACTCTCTTAGCATGAATAAAATTTTCGATTTAATATCGTCAATATTTTTATTTCATTTATATCCATAGTTTATATTTTTCGTTGCATATTTGAAAGTTCTGTGCTGATGCAACTCAACATCAAAGTGGCAGAAGTTACAATCCACTCTTACACGCTTTGAAATACCAGTTTCCGATGCTGATACAACTGCATTGATGCTCTACCTTAAAAGATAAATAAACGATATTTTGGCGTTATTACCCAAAATTTGTAGCGATAAGTATTAACTTCTCAAAATACCAATGAAAACAGAACCAGCTGTGTAACAACCAATGTAAAATATGTACGAAAATCGCGGATCGTTTATATTTATCGCTTCATTTTTAGGAAAATTTTAGTATTAGATATACTAAAAAAATATGAGGCCTCGGACCCATTGGTGAAAGCTCTTGGTTGAAGATTGTAGGTTCAATTCCCGCCAGTGCTCTCACTCTGGGAGTTTATATCTGTTTCTTGCGATACAAATATTTCTTGTATAGTCCATTGTTCTACGTGTAAAGGAAAAACATTCGTGGCACTCTTTTTTCAACACAACTGTGGGACATGACAACAAACAAACAACCAAACTAAAAAATATGTGTTGAAAAAACCTGATTCAAGTGCCCAAAACCGTGCTAAAAAAGAAAAAAATTCCTCATTTGAAAATTGAAATTTGAAAAGCTTAAAACAATGCCTTCTTTTCTTGCTTTGCACGCAAAACTTTAACCCAGTAACATCTTTCAGTTGGATGAGTTTAAACAACTGAATCGCGTCCCCTTTGACTCTCCTTCATATATTATTCATTTCAACCCCACCAGTCACGACCGTACCTACTCTGATGAGGGTCTAACCGGATGTGGTGACGGAGAGGAAAAGAAAAACCAACGAACGGCCAAGAGCCCGCAGGGAAATGTGCATAAACTGGGCAATATTTTACACAGAAAAGCGCATAAATTGCTCAAACTGGACAATATTTTACACAGAAAAGCGCATAAATTGCTCAAACTGGACAATATTTTACACAGAAAAACGTATAAATTGCTTAAACTGGACAATATTTTACACAGAAAAACGCATAAAGTGATTAAACTGGACGATATTTTACACAGAAAAACGCATAAATTGCTTAAACTGGACAATATTTTACACAGAAAAACGCATAAATTGCTTAAACTAAACAATATTTCACACAGAAAAACGCATAAATTGCTTGAAATTTTTTTTTTTTGATATGTACAGAAACCGGCAATAATATTTCTATTAATGTTTTCATACGGGAACTTCAAAGTCTTCTATTTGAGTGCTGAGTAAAAATATTATTTAATGGATATTCTTGCGAGTAGCTGGATGAGGTAGAATATGAACTATATTTCTGGATAAAGGATGGTTGGAATTATATGTGTAGTGTCCTTTGTATATTGACCACTATACATATTACGCATAATAAGCCTGGAATCATACTCTAAATTAGAAAGCCCATGAACTAACTTTTTTAGCCCTCATTTAAACCTTTTTTTTTAATACATTAATATCTTTCTTATCAAACTTCTACATAAAGGCAGAAGATCCTTCCTAAAGCTAAAGCGTTAAAACGTTAACCCATAAACTGCAAAAAATGAACTGTTGTTTTTACAGTATTATACTAGAAGCCAAAATTCCACTTTAAAACTGTAACATGCACAGCAATAAACTGTAAAACTAGTAATTTCAGTTTCTTACTGTAAAATTAGCAATTTAGAAGTTTATTGCCTTAAAATTTAGCTGTATTGTACTGTAAAAACTGCAGCATTACTATAAAACGCAACATTAGCAATTTTGCAGTTTATTACTGTAAAATTAGCAATTTTAAAGTTTAGTACTGCAAAGTTAACGCTTTTACAATTTATTACTGTAAAAACAGCAGTATAATACTGGCAGCAGAGTCTTTAACTGTAAATTGCATGGTAATAAACTGTTAAATTAGCAATTTTGCAGTTTATTATTGTAAAATCTTCAATTTTTACACTTTATTACTATAAAACTAGCTGTATTATACTTTAAAAACAACATTCATTTTTTAAAGTGTATGATTTAAATTTATTCTAATTGCCCATGCTTATTATTTTTCTAATTGCAATATGGGGATGGCCCCGCCTCGAGCTTTGATAAATCTCTTAATTAGGGCCCATTGTGACTACGAAAAACCGAATAAGATAGGAATTTTCCAAACTCCGACCGCGAACTTTTCCTCCCCACTGGCAAGACCGGAATAAGGAATAAATCCTTTTGTGGAGAGAGCGCTTCTCAATTTCCTCTCCTAATCTGGACGGAGGAAAGAAAGAAACAAAACTATAGAATTTCGAATATTTTAACCGCAAAGAAAATATGGGTTGCTAGATAACGTTAGTTCAGAATTTCCAACTAACTTTGCCCCGCTCTTTTTTTCCCGCAATTAGTATCAGTTTTTCTGCTTGCTTTATTTCTCAGCTCTGCAATTATCTGCTTTAATGTCTTATCATGCAAGAAAAACAAATTTGTTATGCTGAATTTGTTTTGTGATTTATCTGCATTGTTTAGAATGTATCGTTATCTTTGTAGTAATTTGAAAACTTTTCTTCTCTCTTTAGATTTTTCCGTAAAATAAATACCGCAAGAATTCAAATAAGTAGAAAAAGTAGTGCTTAATGCATTGTGGTACGTAGGATTTCAGTTTGTTAAAAATTTTTAAAATTTTGTGTTCCGTTTCATGTATTCTTTTTTGGAGATAAGTAGATGTAAATAAAAATATTTATTCATATAATAATTTTTAATTCTTTTTTTCTTGATTAAAAAAACTTTAACATTGAGATTTTTGATACTTTTATGTGAATGTTGGGTACAGAAGCAGTTTGATTAATACAGGTTTAATTGCTGAGTATTGAACAAAGAGATATGTTATTATTACGTTGATTATTAAAACTTAGCTTTTTCAAATGAAACAATGTTGGGGAATGTGGCTCAAAGTGAAATAATTAAGATAACTTGTCATTTTCAACCATGACCAAATTGTAACTTTAACATGAAAGTTACTGTGCACAACGAAAGTCATATATTTTTTAATAGAATTTTGCATCGAAAGATTAGTTTTCATTTTTGGCAGTCAATTTGCACTTTTAGAAAAGGTGAATTTTTTTTTCACTTGAAACGCATGAGGCTAAGTGAAAAATTAAAATATTTCTCAAAAAAAAAATTCTTTCTATAAGATTATTAAAAATGTTTTTCTTACAATGAATTTACAAATAAATAAAAAAATAAATAAATTGATAAATATTGAAACAGTAAATGAACAAATAAACTAACAATAATAGATTAATTAATGTGCAAGAAAAAGTAAAATTGGAAATAAAATGGTAAATGAATATAAAATGAATGGTATAAATTAATAAATTAGCAAGTAAGTAATTGATGGAATGTAAATAAATTAAATTAAAAAGGTATGCACAATTGATGAAACAAATAAATGAAAACGTAAGGAAATAGACTAGTTCACTTCGACCCATCCACTTTTGATTTTTCTTTGGATAACAGTGTAGTTGACTTATTTTTACTCTTGTAGAACAAGACTTAAACAGTAGTCCAATTATTCCTCTTTTTTTACATTTTTTTTTATTTGACATCATGTGTGAAACAATGCAAGTATTTTAAAGTCATTTAGTAATATTGTTTGAGCGGTTTTGTCATTAAAAAAATAATTTAAAATATTGCTAGATATTTGGTGACAATAGATAAACAGAACAAATATTTCGTCATTTCATTTTGCATTGTGGGATTCCACTTTGCCCCAACTTATTCTACCACAGTTCATGTATTTCAATATATATATTTTTTTACGTTCTACTAGGAAAAAATAATAATGTTAGTAGTGGAAACGTGTTGTTATGTTTTCCTTATTGTCTAGGGAGCTTGCCATAATTCGTGAGGTCATTAACCCGCAAAAGGTCCAAAAATACAAGGGGTATATAAATATTGCCCCTCCTGGGTTTTAACAGTCTGAAATATGTTGCGAAGCTGCTGTCAGCATCACATCTCTTAGTCTGGGAAAAACCTTCATTTCTCTAAGAAAAGGAAAACTAATAAACACTTGTAAAAAATCACTACAGTGGATACTCCAGTTACTCGACACGTAGATAACTCAACAACCTCAGTAAGTCGACATGTATTCTTTCAATGGTTTGTGATTTCTTAACCAACAAAATTTCGGTCATTACATTTTAAAATTGCTACTTTTTAATGAAATATATGAGTATCAAGTGCGGGACAAGATGGTGGCATTTTCGTGAAATGGCCCTATACATGATCTGAAAATAAAAAGAAAGTGCATATAACAGATCCTTCGACGGATCAAGATAGTGCTTGATTCCTTTTATCTTAAGAGCAAGAATCTGAGAAATTGTCACGCCTAGCATTATGAGGTGATTCATGACCTCTCAGATTTTTTCCAAAAAATTACCAAATGTTTATTATCTTATTAAAAGACCAAATCCAGAATGTTTTGTTCTGAAGTTGAGTTGTTTAGTTTTTATGAACCCCTGAAGGTGAAGGTACGGCATCAAAAATTAAGCGGATTTTCAAGACATGGAAGTTGCTGTGAGCCAAAACTCTTACCTAGAACTGTTAAACTGCAATTTTGTTTTTGTATATGGAATATAGAAGGTTGAAACTTTACAAAATGAGTGTTAAGTTTGAGGTAAGTTGTTGCCGTAAGGTAAGTGAAGGCCCTCAAAAGAAGGCATTTTTGACGTTTTTCAGCCTTTTTGAGCTCCAAAAACAGCTTGTACATTTCAGTTGCCACAGCAAAAGTAGTGTCATTTGAAAGGCCAGTGTAAGCACTTAAAAATAATGTTTAAACAGCCGAGGAAAGTTCAACGTGCTTTTAGTTGCATAAGGCCGAAATATGAAAAATGTCACATTTTACCGATATTCAAACGGTCATAACTTCCTCTGCCAACAACATATTGAAATATTTTTTTTTTGCCAATGTCATACTCTACTCTTTGTCTTTACAGAACAGTTGAGTCCTTTGATGCGAAATGTAAAAAATTTTTTTACAAAAAATGCATAGGAAAAAATTAATTTTTTGTAAAAAAAAATTTTACATTTCGCCTCAAAGGACTCAACTGTTCTGTTAAGACAAAGAATAGAGTATGACATTAACAAAAAAAATATTTCAATAAATTGTTGGCAGAGGAAGTTATGACCGTTTGAATATCGGTAAAATATGACATTTTTCATATTTCGGCCTAACGCAACTAAAAGCACGTTTAACTTTCCTCGGTTGTTTATACATTATTTTAAAGTGCTTACACTGGTCTTTCAAACGACACTACTTCTGCCTTGGCAACTGAAATGTACAAGCTGTTTTTGGAGCTCAAAAAGGCTGAAAAACGTCAAAAATGCCTTGTTTTGAGGGCCTTCACTGACCTTACGGCAACAACTTACCTGAAATTTAACATTCATTTTGTAACCTTCAGGGGTCCATAAAAACTAAATAACTACTTTAGAACAAAACATTCTGGATTTGGTCTTTCAATAAGAAAATAAGCACTTGGTAATTTTTTGGAAAAAATCGGAGATGTCATGAATCACAGGCGTGACACTCTCTCAGATTCTTGCTCTTTAAAATAATGGTTTGTCTCGTATTGATATCTTTAAGAAAAATTTAATTCAAGCTTCAATTTTTCTTAAAAGCATCAAAACGATACAAACCATTTAAATAGAAATATTTTTGAATATGTTGTATCAGTATTCGGAACTAAATTCATTTTTATTTTTAGTCAACAATTACTTCCATTAGCTTTCAATTTACAAAAAGCTGCATTTCAGATAAAAACAAATACAACACAGTATCGAGAAATTTCTAGTTTGCTGTAGCGGAAAAGTAAATGCACTCTTCTTTCCTTCAATTCCAAGACGCAACAAAAGTGAAATGGTACTTGGCGTTGTCTTTGCAGCAAAAGAGCAAAGTTTACCTCGAAGTTTGAAAGGCAACTCATGCGTTTCTTTTACAATATTGACACTTCAACTTCCACTTCTATAAGAGTAAACACTTAGTGATGAAGTTTTAGATGAAATAAAGTTTAAAAGAGTTTGCTAATTTCAACGTAACCAAAGGAAGTTTGCATACAAAAACTTCAAAAACTTGTCATCAATTGAGAAAAACCATTTTTTCCTTAGAAAATGACGTAATTTATACTTTTTACTCTAGCATGAGAGTAATTCCTTTAAAAAGAAATTCAAGCTATGTGATTTTCCCCCAAAACAAAAGTTCGTTATTCACTTTTAACAACTGAATAGTTTTGAACAAATTTAAGCAGTTTACGAAGCGGTTGATAAAATAAAATACTTCGCAATACAATATAAATTAATGACGATCGCATTTTCATTTATTTGTATTACGCTTATATGAACCACGCTTGCGCCAAACAGTTCTGATTCAGTTAAGCAAGTTATTCAATAAAGAGTCTAATTTATAAAAGTTGGATTTGGTTATGCTTTTAACATTTTGATTCATTTTAGCGGCTACAATTTCTTTCGTGGTTTAAAATTTTCCACCGTAAAAATTATTTTTAAAAATATTCAACTTTTTTTTAATCACTACTAATTCTACGCTGCAAAACATGAATTGCTGTTTTTACAGTAAAATACTGACAGCCGAGGTTCCAAATTTAAGCTGTAAAATACATTAATAAATTGTAAAACTAGCAATTATGCAGTTTACTACTGTAAAGTTAAAAATTTTATAGTTCATTGCCGTAAAATTTAGCCGTACTATACTGTTAAAACAACAGTACACTACGGCCAGCAGAGGTTCCAGTTTAAAACTGTAAAATGCACGGTATTAAACTGTAAAATTAGCAATTTTACTGTTTATTACTGTAAAATTAGCAATTTTACAGTTTAGTACTGTAAAACTAGAAATTTTATAGAGTTTTATTGAAAAATTATCAATTTTTACAGTTCATTACTACAAAATTATTTGTATTATGCTGTAAAAACAACATTCATTTTTTACAGTGTAATGTTTTACTTATATTACATATTTTCAGTAAAAAATAATTTATTTAGGTTATATATAATTACAATGAACTCTCACTTATGCGCCGGCCCAGGGACCAACAGAAAAAGTCGCATAAGTGAGGGAGACGCAAGTCTATTTAAAGCTCTAAAATGCAACATAAGTTCTAATGAAAGAATGAATGAGAATGTTTCTATAGAAAATGGTCATATTTCTACGGTTTTGGTAACTACTGTAACCTAAATGCAATGATAAGGAGAAAACAAAAATTGTAGCATACCTAATCACAAACTAGTCCTTTTTAAACGATCCATACATGTAATAGATAGTTGTCCCTCTCCGAACTCTAGTTCATGCGGAAAAAATGCCTTGCGTGAGCAATAAAAGCGAAAGGAAGAGGAAAGTGATGAGACATGATTATTTTTTTAAGAAAATAAATTAAATTGTTTACATTTTTTGAAAAATTCGGCGCATAAGTGAAGTATTTATCTTCAGAGCGACGCATAAACGTATGAAGTTATTATTATTTTACCATGGAATGAACCGGGATCACTGAAAATCGTCGCATAAGTGAAAAAGGCGCATAAATGAAGCTGGGTATAAGTGAAAGTTCACTGTATAAACAAAGCAATATATCGTAAAATCAAGTAACCGAAAAAACTATCTTTTGTTGTATTCTGAAGCAACATAAGGAAACAAAAACCAAAGAGCATACGTTTTATCTTTTCAATTTTTCACTCGTTTGTAGAAGAAGTCTTATCGTTAAAATTTAGATATGTTTGTTATACTAAAACCTGGAGACTCGGAACTTGCATCGAGTTTCATTCCGAAATTTCCTTTGTAGATTAGAAAACGAAACCGAGGAGCATTCAACCAAAGTCAAAGATTAATTTGTAATTTTATGGCGGAAGTGCGGTTTATCCCTCCTCGCGGCAAAGTCCCAGCAGTTTAGGGATTGTTTAAAAATATTCATTTTCGCTCACATGGCGGCGGTTAATTAGGTGTGTGGCACTGAGGGGTGGGTTTGAAATTGTATTTTTAGCAGTTTTGCTAAAGAGCTTTCTACCTTCCTATTTCAATATACACAAATCGCAGTGAAGAACAAGGTATTTAAGAACAAGCTCTTAGTAAGATTTCAATGTCTCTCAATGCCCACAACAATTGAAGATTCAAAAATAAAAGGAACAAAGTAATTAAAGAACACATATGTAATCGAATGTTGTATTTTCTAACTGCTTAAACACTGCAAAAAATGAACTGTTGTTTTACAGTATAATACTGGCAGCCGAGGTTCAAATTTAAAACTGTAAAATGCACGATAATAAGCTGTAAAACTTGCAATTTTAGTTTCTTAATGTAAGCAATTTTGCAGTTTATTGCCGTAAAATTTAACTGTATTATACTGTAAAAACAGCAGTATAAACCTGGCAGCAGAGATTCCAGTTTAAAACTGCAAAATGCAAGGTAATAAACTGTTTAAAATTTACAGTTTATTATTGTAACATTAGCAGTTTTTAGAGTTTATTACTATAAAATTAACTGTATTGTACTTTAAACAAACACTTTTTACAGTGAATCTCCAATTTATTATATTCCTCAAATACTACATTACGAGCAAAAATGTGTTGTTATGTTTGCTAGTCGTTTTTGTAGTCTAAAATAAGTGTCTGTTTAAAGTTATGATATCTTTCAGATTTTAGTGATGTTTTACAATTGATTACATTCGTTCGTCGGCCACTTCGTGCTTTAACTTTCGCAGCTTCACTCTATCGTGGTTTTAAAAAATAGTTCATTATTATTTTCTAGTTGACTCGTTTGAACTACACCGTAAAAAATTTTGTTTTTACAGTATAATCTAATTTTCTCTTAAGTATAATCTAATAATTTTCTATTCAGTAATATCTAATTTTACCAGTCCCGTCATTTAGGAGGGCAAGGGGGTCAATTCCCCCCCCCCTCCCGGACTTTGAGAAATCAATGTATTTACATATAAGTGTTCTTTGTTTTTGTTGTTTTCTCGTGAAATTGTATTGTGTTTTTCCCCTTTGCCCCCCCCCCCCTGGAAAAACTTGAAATGACGCGCCTTATTTTTACTGTAATTTTGCAGTAGCAGACACTAAAATTGCTAGTTTACAGTAATAAACTAAATTTGCTAGTTTCTTAGCTTATTACAGTGCATTTTACAGTTTTAAACTGGAATCTGCTGCTTGTATTATACTGTTGTTTTTACAGTATAATACAGCTGATTTTATGGTAATATTGCTAATTTTACAGTAATAAACTAAAATTGTTAGTTTTACAGTGCTAAACTGTAAAATAGCTAATTTCATAGTTTATTACTGTGCTTTTAGCTTTAAATTGGAATCCTTTCTGTCAGTATTATACTGTAAAAACAACAGCTCTTTTTGTGTATTTTCTTTTAAAGAGTAACAAACAATTTCTTTTAAAAAAGCAATTCTTCAGAGGGTCCATCATAGAGCAAGTTGAACTGGGGAGGAAAGGATTTTTAAAAACAATGATGAAAGTGCTGAAAATCCCTATCAAACTTTTAATAGTAACTGCCAAAAAGTAAATGATGTTCTACTACTTACTTTTAAAATAAAAACAGTTGCCTTCAGTAGGGAAAGAATGTAGAGAAGGAGTCAGGAAAATACTGTTTCTTATTTGCATTTACTTTATCCCTAAATTAGGTGCATTTTTTTCATAGGTTTCATATGTAATGTGCAATGAATTGCCCAATAATAATAATAATAATGTGTCAATTGTGTGGCTTTTTGTCTCATACTTTTAATATGTTAGATAATACTAGTGTAATGGAAAGGTTGTTATTCATGTTTAGAAGACTCTCATGACGTAAAAATTAGCATTTAAAAAATCGCACGTGGCTTGCGTACGATCTAACAAGAAAAATGTTTGATTTTTAAATGAAGAATCTTACATAGCGGAAATTCTTTAATTGCGGTGGAGTATCGAACGGAATTATCGCGATAAACGAGGGTTGAATATTTGTCGTTGAAATGCCACCATATTTCAGATTCGTAAACTAATTTTGTGTGAAGTTTGTAGCAAGAAAAAGTGTTTAAATTGTATTTTTAGTTCATAAGAATAACGGTTTTTTTTCATAGTTTTGAATGTTTCCGCCACTGTTGTTGCCATTGAACCAATAGAAGTATTAATTAATCACTTAGCATGAGTGTATGACACCCAGATAGCTGTATAAAAATCATTTGAAGCTCAATTCTTCAAAATAAACAATTTTTCTTATTAAGAAATTAATAAAAAATAAATTTCAAATCCAGTTTTTTGTTGCTAACAAATAATTTGAGTTCGTTTTAATTTCTATTATTTTCTTCCATTACTTTTCCGCAATGTTGAACCAAGTAGTAAATTCAAATGTAACATCCACCA
>JAXGGA010016335.1:0-26882 GCA_038373865.1 Uloborus plumipes | reverse complement strand
ACTAAACTATTTATGGCGAATAAATTTGAAAAGTAAAATTCTGGCGATATGCTAGGTATCAAATATTTAAATATTTTGCTGATGAATTTACTTTTTGTACTTTTTTCTTTTGATGAGTATTACTTTACGGACCTGAGTGATTTGTGTAATTTAAATGCTGAATTTTGCAAAATTGGAAGTTTTTAGAATGTAATTTTAAAACTGATAAAAGTCCAAGATTGTCTTAATGCTTAGCTAAAATTTTATTATTTTTTCCTTCTCTCTAAACGCATTACCATCATATGTATCCTTTATTTACAGTTTTATCTCTTTCGCTGTAAGAACTTCAGAAGTCCTTGATTGACAATCAAAATAATTTGCTGATTTCTTCTGTTCGACGCTTATCTATAAAAAAAACCTTGGAATTTCGTCTGTAGTGCATTGTCAATGATGAAATATTGTTTATCTTTCTCCTTATTAAAACGCCGCCAAAATATCAACAAATCATATCATGTCTGGAGGTTTTCTTTCAGCAGGCGTCGCTCGTTCTGCTCGTGCATCATGAACATTTCGTTTCTGTACGCATCGTCTATGAATGCTTCTGATTGTTGTTCCCCATATGTGTGCTGTTTGAAAAAAGGAGACATAGATATCCCCACAAAGTACTATCTAAAATTTTTTCGTACGACCTCCGCCGCATCTGCGCACGCGCCAAGTCTTTTCGGACTTTCTCGAAATAGAGGGGGGAAAAGCAACGAGAAAGTAGTAAGCGAACAAAAGCTGAAGGCATCGGGTAGTGCGCATCCTAAACCTATCTCCCCTTTTTTCAGATGGAAGCGTCCGTGGCTCCCAGGTGCACAATACGCAAACAGATAGTACAGAGGTCTTATCTACATGATGCTACTGTTTTCAATCAGTTCTAATTGGATATAAATGTAAGCAAGAGGAACGCTGTTGCAGTTTTCTCTTGTTTATTAGGTCAGAAATTTTCGTTCTGCTTAACCCATTCATGCCTGACATCCCCCTCCCCCCCCCAAAGATATTTTGTATACTGGTTACAAATACTGTTTAACGGACAGGAAAAATAATTTAAAAAATATTATATAAAAATAATTTTTATATTAAGAAAAGAAAAATCATCTTTAAAAAGAGACGCTAGACACCAGAGGGAATATACTTTTTTTGCTAAATTTTTTTTCTGCTTACGATATAATATTTAAGAAGACATTTTATAAGAAATAAAAGCAGCAATTAACATAACTGGGAAGCTGGGAATAATTTTAAAAACTTAACTCTTTGTTTTTGAGATTGTGAACGATGTAATTCTTGATAAAGATCATATTAAAACGGCTACAGAACACACTTTACAATGGTTATGTGCTGCAATCTGTTAATAATGAATTAAAACAATACCAAAGTAATGATTGAACACTATTATTTGGTTGAAGTGCTAATTTTTGGGAAATTCAGGCACACTTTTTGGACCGTCCCTAAAAAGGGACTCTAGGCAGTAATGGATTAAAATGCTTGTAACATGTGTGGAGTTGAGGGGCCTTAAATGCTGACTTTTTAGGTATTTGGGAATCCTGAAGAAATAAGTTCCTGTTGGCGGCATTCATAAGAATCCTGAGTAATTTGATTGTCGGCAATAACTGTTGACTATCAGGTCAACCTTTATCAGGTTGGGCATCACTGGCGTTTTGCATTCTCAATAAAGATTCGGTAATTTAATCTTAGGATGTAAATGCTGAGTAAAAACTTTCATTTGTTAACTCTCTTCCCTCCTTCCTATTTTTGCTCTTATTCATTTCTGCTTTGTGCTCGTTATATGGGATTGGGACAGCCAGGGGATTATGTTTTTAGAACTTCGATAATTTCTTTTAAAAAAATTAAATTGTTATCTCTCCAAATACGATTGCACTGTAAAGTTTTAGTGCTTTTTTGAATTAAGAGAGATAATTACTTTATTACACTTTATTATTTTTAAAATACTCGGTCGGGACAGCCAATTACTACTAGTTTACAGAGAAGCGCCCATATAA
Source organism: Uloborus plumipes (assembly GCA_038373865.1). NCBI lineage: Eukaryota > Metazoa > Arthropoda > Arachnida > Araneae > Uloboridae > Uloborus > Uloborus plumipes. The sequence continues at coordinate 24,861 of JAXGGA010016335.1, read as the reverse complement.
TAGAATGAAAAAGAAAATTCATAGCGAAAGTATCAAGTTATTTTACTTATTATTTTAAAACATATTCCTTGACGGTGTAAGTTAGGATTTAACTCGTATTATTTTCTAAAATATATTATTTTAACTGAAGTTTTGTTTAAGGTTTATTCTGCTTTATCCTTCATTTTACATTATAAGTTCTAATATCAAGAAACGAAAAGCGCCTTAGTGTAAAGTTTTCTTTCTGACACCAGGACTATCTGAGCAGTAGAAGTTGCTTTACAGTTTTTCCTCAACAGCTTGCGTATTGTAATGGAGAAAAACAACTGTTCATAAGAGAAATTCAGGCAAGATCTTTTTACGCTTGTGCTTCAATTCCGTGTTCCGCTTCACCGGCGATTATTTTGCATCAAAAAAGAAGTCATTCCTGAATGTTTAGAAACATAATTTTTGAAATATATACTTCGATAAAATTGACTTGAAAACATTTCCTCAAGTGGAAACAATATCTCGATAGTGTTTTAAGTGTCGCCGTTGTTTCTATAATTGTGGATTGGCACCTTAGTACAAGATAGTGTAAGTGGGCATGATGGGATGTAGTTTGACTTTTGTTCTGACTACACGCTTGGAAAAAATCAGTGTAAATTACGGCACTAATTTCATTTAGACCTGTTCTAATTGAACACTTCGTGTTTTAAAAAGAGCAAGTTGTTATAACATATATACTGATAAACTTTGTATTACATCATAATAGAACACTGGAGGACCCCAACGTTTTCCCACTGGAGAAAAGAGAGGTCCTATAAACATTCAATTTGTGACATCATAAATGAATTGCAAATCATTGCTGTGCCAGAAAAAAGTTGACACATAAGTTGTTCCTACTATTTTTCAACTCTCTTTTGTTTTACTGCAGACATTTTAATTTATACTGCGTCTTTGCTTTATCTTTCATGCCAAAAGCTTGCATTGTTATGTGAGCAATTTTGTTCGAGTCGTCTGAAATGACGTAACCGTATATTAGTAAACAGTAGTCAAGAAAACAATATAAACTGTTTAGAGGCCGACTTCCTAAGGAGCGAAAAATTTATGCGTCAGCTTGTTTAATTAAACGTAGCTATCGAATGTATGTAAAAATTGAACATGTCACGAATTTATTTTACAAGTAATTTGTAAAGAACACCGCAGGTGTTGACTTTCAAGTGGTGGTCCATAAAATATATCAAGCTTTAAGGTGCAAATGGTGAGGTGTTGAGGAGAAGGGGTCGGGAATTTCGACAGCTTGTGAAGAGGGGGAGGTGATAAGATGACAATAAGTTTGATATGACATCGCACATTTTGGCTGAAATAAATATATTTATTTTGTAACAATTCGTCTTTGTAATATAGCATGATGTAGGGCGATTGTCGGGGAAAGGATAAGGTGAAGTTTGACACTTTGAGATTTGGTGTTGGGGGGGGGGGGGAGGGTCAAATATGTTGAAAATAAGTGTGACATCGTTTATGTGCAGCCCCTAAATGTTTCGAGCCGTTAAATGCGATTTCTAAAAGTTTCCTTACTTCAATACTTGATTCTTATTTTGCTTGAATTCGGTCTAGCCTTGACTTTCGTATTTTGTTTGTAGTTTTGTCGCTTTTTTACTTCCTTTTACGTAGTAAAGGAAGTATTGTGATCACGAAAAAAATTTCACTCAAATTTCCGTCTAAATTTTGACTTTGCTCACCCCCGAATGAATGTCGTGTAGTTTTTTCGACCTATCAGCACGTGCATATGTACCTAACAACATACAAACAGCCGAAAAATCCATTTCGACCATCCCCATGCTTGTGTGTTCCTTAATCGCGAGCAAACTATGTTTTAAATAATAAAGTAATAAATTTCAGATTAAAGGATTTGTACTCTTGCTCAGCAGCAGTAAATAGTGATAAAGAGAGGTGTGTTTTGGTGGCAGGAGTTGCAAAACAAATTTCACGCTTTGACGCAAGATCAAGCGCATCAGTATAAAAAGAAATCTAAGATAACAAAATCTTCGCCTAGAACATTTCAGATGAAAAATACGGAGATAACAGCGCATTCGCACGTGCGGTAAGCATCAGATTCTTGTATTTACAAATCTGAGGGACAAAATTCCTTCTTTTGTTTCAGATTTATGGTTATTTCAAATATTCCGAAGCACATTATACAACTTTTACTTCAAATGTGTACCAAGTATTGCACCGAATAATTGATCCATGTCTCAGTGGTTCACAATATAGATTTTTGTTACTATCTGTATGTTTTGGTTTGTATTTATTTGTACGTTCTATGTGTACGACTTTAAAAATAAAATTAGCGAAAAGGAATGTTTTTTTCGGTTTTTGATGACAATTTAATTTTTCAATTCTGTAAAATTGATTCAATTTCACAATGAAGTACATCCCAACCCCTCTTGACTTTGGAAAAAAACTAGTTTACTGGCAATTCTTAATTTGCATGAGAGCTCAACTCCTGCACTTCTTTTCAATGTTACGTAAATTTTTACATGTTCGCTAGGAATCCAGTCTATATACGCACATGTAAATAATATAAGGCCGGAAGACTACAAAGTTCCTACTTCTTTTTTATCAAAAATTAAGTCAGCCCGTTTATTGGTGAACTTGAGCTGCATTACTAATTTTGGAAATTTAGCTAAAATGTTTCATCTTACAGCTTACTTCTTTGGCCCATTTTTATTACAATATATATATCTATATATCTATATATATATATATATCGTGGTGATAAAAATTAAAATTCTGGGAACTAACATTAAAATTGTAAAAAGTACAAATTTCGGATAATTTTATTTTACTCGGGCAGACGATATTATCTTTTTGTGGAGATTTTTTTTTCCTTTGAGAAAGACGCGAAGTTTTCGCCATGTAATTGCTCTTTACAGAAAAATAATGGTTTAAAATAAGTTCTACAATGTAACTGAAAAGCAAGCATGCAAAAGCTAACTTATAAACGTACTGTAAAATGCAAGCAAAGCATTTCTCTCCATTTGCTTTAAAATAACAGACTAGTTATTTTCAGCTAAAAACTGTGTTGTTGACACCTGCGTTTGAAATACGAGCATGCAGTGCGTTTCGGATGGAAGAAAAACAAAGAAATCTCGTGTTAGCGGCTGTGCTAGTTGCGAAACATAACTTCGTTTCCTTTGCTAGTGCGCACTGGAGCCAAGGGTGTGAGAGAGCATCGAGTGGCGCCAAACGGACTCCTTTGGGATGTCAGGATGATTGGGTCGATGGTCTTTGGGTCTGGACAATGAGATTGACGGCCTTTTGCAGTGAATCATTGAGAATAACATGTGGTGGAACTGCGCATGGCAGGTTGCAAGTGAAAAAGCCTGTCATGGTTTTTGAAATGATTCATTCACGAGGTGATGTCGAGAGCTCCCTCTAGAAGAAACTTCTAATGATGCTTTTCTTTTTTTTTTTTTATTTAGCCTCCCTGTACGGAGGAAAATGCCCCATCAGAAAAATTTGGTTTAGTCAACGGAATAAGTAACGAACAAAAAGCGAGAAACGAAGCATTAAACAAATTGTGGTGCTATGCTTTAAAAATGAAAGTCTCGGAGTGCTCCAGTACAGAATGAGAGGGGTAGAATGAGGGTTAAACTCTGATGTACCTTGGTGTTTTTTCTTTTTTTTTTGACGAGAAATACCCATCAATAAAAATAGTACGTGGTATAAAATGTGTATACCTTTCATGAAGAAGTACCCGATTCAGCAATATTTGATACTGTTGTACAATCGAACCTAGTTAAAACAAACTCAAAGGTATCTTTAAAATTGATTCGTCTTAACCGTAGTTCGTCTCTTAACCCTCTTATAACCGTAGAGTGTCCCTTATTCAGTGGTAAATACATGGAGGCCCCTATTCAAAGGGACTGGGATCAGAATAAATATCCATTAACTCACACAAGGAGTATCCAGGGGATCTGGACCCCTCCCTTAATATCCTTGATTGTTTTAATCCTTTATAATCCTACTAAAAAACTCATCTCACCATTCGCATTAGTAAACCTACGTAACGATTAAGTCAAAATTTCTTTTATTATTTGTATGTCATAATTTCTTCGTCACTAATCGATTTTAGTGTTTAGCTCTAAAATATGATTTTATTACAAACTAATAAGTGATCAAAATCGCAAAAACAAGTCACATTACTGTCTTTTTTGTGAAAATGAAAAACAAGATATCCTGGGAGTGAAATGTTCTCTGTCTACGTGACAAAAGTAGTCAACTTACAAGGGTAGTGAACTCGATAGGTTTTACTGTATACATTTAACGTAAAATATTATTTTGAAAAAGGAAGTTGAAAGAAATAACAACAGGCAAACATTTATTTGCATTAAAAAGTGTAAAGCTTACATTCAGTTTTCTATTCATTATATTAATTTGAAATTTATATTGAAAAAATTTAATTTTTCTTTTTACGTTTTTACTAATTTCTGCACTTGTTATATTCTATTCATGCGATTAGAATGACGTTGAAATCCGAAAAACGTATTCTAATTGATGTCGGTTCCAATGAGGAAATTTTAAGATGCTCCCCGCTGGTTTTTTACGTCTTTCCCCCCTGCTTGGCTCTTCAATGAAATTTCGTTCTCCATTCTATCTTCTTCGTCAAGTTGACAACCGAGATTCAAATGCGCATGCGTCTCCCACGAAGCGGATTTCTCTTTTTAGCTGTTTGGCGAGTTAAAAAAAAAAAAAAAAAAAAATACTGAATCCTGTCGTGAGTGAAAAACGAAGGTTGATTTGATTAAAATACCTCGGAGTCTTAGGAATACTGTTAGAATATATTAGATAACAGCTCTTAGTCCTTTGACGCTACGCTCTTAGAAATTTTGGTCAAGTGCCGCTAATTTCAGAAGCACTTAAACCATGCTTATGAAAGTAAGTGTTGCTGTTATTTTCATCGTTTACCGTTCATTCTTCAAGCACATTGTAATGTCTAGTAATTAAGTCTTTGGACATTTGTTTGCTTAAAATGATTGTGTTATAATGTTCTGAATATTTTGACAATATTGTTTTCGTGTCATTACTAAAAATGTTTGGTACATTTAGAGCACTTTAGTCTTCAGCTAGTGCAACCACGTTTTATTCTAAGGTGTACTACACGGTTTTCCGAAATTGGAATTAATGCTTTATTGAGCATCCCAATCACACTATTCAATGAAAAAGTAAAAGAAATGTGTAAAATAAACAAATTTGTAAACACGTTGTGCAGAGATAAAAAGTTAAGTACTCACAGATATAAATATTTCGAGAAACATTTTCGCAAAGAAAGAACGTATATCACTAAAGAGTTTTCGAAATTTAAATTTGTATTTCGTTCATCGTCGCTATCAAACCGTTGAATAGAACACATAAAAGAGAATATTAAACAAAAAATTTGTGAACTCGCTTTTAGTTAGTACGCAGCTAATTGTGTCATCCAATAATTCTGAAGTTACTATTTAGAAGATGCTCTGGAAATCTGATTTGTAGTTGTCGTAATCTTTCATGCAATATTGGAACATACTGTACACGGTATTGTAAATTAGACAAATCTTGCTATGCTATGAAATAAGAATAGGGAGTTTTTGAACTAAGATTTTTTTTCTTGGTTCAAAGCTGCACTGTTTTTAGTACATGATTTATTTCACTGTACTTTTCTCACAGCATCCAAATTTATTCTAAGTGGCATCCAAATTTATTCTAAGTAGGATGACTTTGAAAAAGCCTGTAGTTCCTTTTTAATGGTATTTATAAGCTTATTACTTCTTATTTTTGAGCTTCTATTTCAGTATATTTTAGGAATTCTTTTAATTTTTAAATTCAGCCATCAAGGATTGATTACGAGTACCTTTTGTGTGTAGTGCGTTTTCTAAAATTCTAACACGCTTGTCTGGGATTACTTCAAAATATGTTGAAAAAAATTTTTTTTTTTTTTGAGAAAAAAACAATTATGAAAGTTTGCTTTGTGTTGAGTGTTTTTTTTTTTTTTTTTTTTTTTTTTTAATATTTATGATGATGCATTTTTTTGTCATTTGTATACACGTGCAACAGATTTGATGAAAATTGAGAATTTTGTCCTCTGTGTAACTTTTTTTACCAATCGCTCAATCTATTTACACGTGTGTGACATTTTACGCATATTTTAATCTTGCATGTTCAACTATAGTCACACCCGCAATATGTAAAAATCATATATTTTTAAATACAAAAAAAAAAAAAAAAAAAAAAAACACACACACACACATTTTTTAAGTTAAATTGATACTTTATATTATTATGTCACACATAATTTGTCTTTATATTCAAATCTGCGAAAACTAAAAATTTTGAAAATAAAACGCAATTGTGTTATATACAGTAAAAATGTCACAGCCGTGAAAATGAATTGAGTACAGCGTGAAATAATCAGTCTATGGGCTCCTTAGCATACGACTCATGTCTCTCTTATTTTTATTCTTGTTCCTGTGCCCCCTCCCCCTACCCCTCGATTTGTTTCGTCACCACTATGGTCCCCGTTGAGATACCCTGATTTAAGTTAGCCTGATTGACAATATTGCAACTGTCATGTACGAATCGCTTCATTTTACACAATTCAATCATAAATACGTGCACTTGACCTGCATGAAATGGGTCTGTGTTTTCTCTCAGTACCGCCAACCTTGAACGGTCACTTCGGCCGTCTATCTTGCATCATCGAAATCGGTTCTTTGTTCTTCGGGAATGGCCTTGAAATTTTTTTTCTCTGCTCAAATGCAGCTGCGGTACTGAAACTTTCCAGCCTTGCGCTGGTTTCTGATGGATGCGCCTCTGGAGTATCTCGAAAAGCTGTGACGGAGAGTTATATTTCTCTATCTGGCAATTTTTGTTCTCATCTGTCATCATAGCAAAAATATTTGAATAATTTAAAAGTAATCATTGAGTGCTGATCAACTTAGTTTTACTTTTACTCAATAGAAAAACAATATTTTTCATAAATCCTAACACAGAAATGTTTTAATATTGATTCATTGCTTGTATAACTGTTTTAGTTGCTAAAAAGTTCAAGCAGAACTGCTTTGAAAACTAGGCTTAAGTTACAATACCAGTAATTATTTTTACAGCAAAACAAACTAATTTCAAGGAAAATTTATCAATTTTTAAAATTGAACTTATAAATTTAATTTTTAACTAACATAATTGATATGACGTATAACAGGGATGGCCAACCTTTTAAGGGAGAGTGCCACTATCTGGAGAGAAAAAGCTCAGCGTGCCACATTGTATTTTTTCAACAAACTGAAATTTTTTAAAAAGTTAAAATTAGGTTTCATGTTGGCTGACTGTATAGTTCTTATTCAAATGAACTATTTTTTCTCGTAAATCTGAGTTATTGAAATTAAAATGATAATAAAGGTAAAACAAGTCCGAACTTTATAATTATCTTTAATAAACACTTTTATAGGTTCCATCAGTTGAGTTATGCTTAAAATAGAAACAAATAACATAAAACATTCTAAATTCTAAAAATTAAACAGTCTATACTTAATTTGGTTTATGAGTCTGTATCTTTTTTTACCAAGTCTTTAATTTTAGGATTAAATCTTGAGAATCCTAAGAAGTTTAAGTGCTATCAAGTAATATACAACGGTATTTAGATTTTTCTGCATTCATAACAAAAAGTATTTGTTTAGAAGCGTATTTTGAACCAAATCTACAGCAGCACCAGACAGCTAAATTGTGTAAATGTGGAAAAATTTCTATATAACGTGGATAACTTTCTGTTGACGTAAGTTCTTATATTTGAATACCAATGCAAAAGGTCAGTAATTCCGATTTGGATTTCAGAAGGGTAACAAGTAGTGTCTTGCAGAGAAATAGATAAAGAATTTGAAAAGATCAGCATTTTTTTTTATCATCCTGAAAATCATCAAACCTGACACTGAATAAATACTTAAAATAGGTGCAACATTTTCTCCATATATTATTGGAAAATTATTGAATTTGAATTGTTACTTTTAGTATTAATTTTTAATGTTTTATTATTTTTTCTCCTAAGTAGAGAGAAAGAAACTGAAGTTTTATCATAAAAGAATGTAGATGGCTTATACTGGTTTCGGAATTTTTTTTCTCTACAATCTTAAATTTAAATTACTTAAACGCCAGATAATATGAGATGACATAGCTAAATTCAATTCCTATTCTTCATTTCTAAGCAGCAAGACCTCATTGCTTTCCTTCCAGATATTTTAAAAAACACACTCACTAAAATTCTAAAATCTTATGACTATTTTTCCTTTGGATAGCTTTCGCACATTTCAATAAAGGAGTAACTTGCCATACTCTCCTCTTTCTCCGGAAAAAGTTCACGAAACATTCAGAGCTCTAATTCGTACTTTGTTAATACAGTGAACTCCACAGGGTCACCAACAGAGAAAAAGTCTCATTCCTTGGCATGGAGTTTGTGATAGATAATTCGATGACAATTTTGAAGTTTTTTTCCCAAACTATTTTCAAGTAATGTAACAAAAACAATTTAAGGGTCTTCACTTGTGCAACCATACCGAATTTTGTCTAATCTGGTTTCTTAATTTTAGTTGCAGAGCTAATTTTTTTTTTCAATTTCATCACCAGTAGCTGAAACTATTGTAGATCAAGAATCCATTCTGCAGCATCATAAGTTTCATTCGTGTCAAGCACAAATACGTTTTACAAAGCATTGTCTGTAGCGTCACAGCTTTCGTGGGATGTCCGAAGCTAATGCTAAGTACTTTGTAATATTGTAGTTCAGACAATTTGTAAGCCAGCTTCATGACACTTAATCGTCATAATATCATTATACTTATCAGTCTAAGGGTTTTAGTTTTTATAAATATTTCTGAGATCAACATTTTGTCCTCAATTTTGAATTTTTTTCAAAAAGTTTTCGCGTGCCACTGTTACTGCTATGCCGTGCCACATTGTGGCACGCGTGCCGCGGGTTGGCCACCCCTGACGTATAAACTATCATTAAATAACTTAGCATGAGGAAATCATGTGTGAAAAAAAATCAATAATGAGTGTACTCGTCAAAAATATCAGTATTTGAGTTTTCAACGGATTTTTGACCTTTTCAACTAGTTTTTAACATGAAAAACCCAACACTCAAACTTAGAAGATTTAGTTGGAACTTCCAAGTCTCTATTTTTTAAGTGTCTCATGTACTCTCATTGTCTGTATCTTATATTATCTTTATTTGTGCTTCGTAGTGTTCATATTCGTGCAACAATCTATCACATTTACATATATCAAACATTTCATGTAAATAAACTGCATGTGGTGCTGTATCTCATTGAAAGTTAACAAAGAACAACGAAACAATGCTAGTATGAGAGAATCATGTCACAAAAGATGGAGCATATAAAAGGAACTCGTGAAAGAACAATAAAGGAGAAAAGGACTTCTCAATTTTTTTATTATATATACTAAGCAGCAAGGGTCCGTAAATTTATTAAGGAGAGAAGCTGTGATGGAATGAGCAGTCTCGTTTGGAATTGTTTATTTTTATGTGATTTACGATGTTAGGTTACTTGGTCGTGACAATAAGAGCGTTTTTTCCTTATTCTAGTTTTATTGTTTTTGTAACAATGCTTCTGAGTTTTTTTTTAGAACTTAGAAGCAGGCTCAAAAGTCTTGAAGCTGGATGTCCATATTTGTAACTTGGGTTCTGAAGTACCGTAGCTTAGCACTTAATGTCGTATAAAAATCGATTAACTTTTCAATAGCCGAGATAGGATTTCAATAGATGATATTGAGGTATTTAATGATATACTGTTCTTGAATAATCGGTTACAGGTAGGAACGTGTGTGTGTGTGTGTATGTTTTTATGTTTTCTTGAAATTATGTTAAACTAAAGTTGTGTGCCAAATTGTTGTGTATTTGATAGCTTTCGCATTAGTGTTCGCTATGAAATTTACCCATATACAAAAATAATGATTGGCAAGCTCGTCCTTTGGGGGTCAGGGGGCGCGGTCATTTGCTCCCCCTCTGGTTTGAGAAATCAATGTATTTACATATAAGTGGGCGTGCTTTTGTTTTTGTTTTCCGTTGAAATTGCATTGTGTTTGCTCATTTTGGACCCCCTTTTAAAAACTTGAAATGACGGGCCTGATGATGGGTCTTTCATTTGTGCTCTAAAAATCCTTAAACTATTGTATGAATGCAGAAAGATTTAGTTCCAAAATGTATTTTAATCGACTGTTAAAGCCTATTCACATAAAGCGTTTGTGACTGCTTTAGAAATAGCCCTCAGTATTTAGTTATATACCGAGCAATCTATTCACATGATGTGATTCCGCTACGTCAACAAAGCAACTGTATCTTCCAGAGTTATAAATAGCCCAAGAAAAAAATTCTAAAGTGTAGTGTTTTACTCAGAGAGAAAGTTTACATATTATTATTTTAATGGAGATATTACTAAATTAATACTTTATATACTGAAAAAATATGGTGAAGTTTCATCGTTGAAAATACTTAAACCCCGATTTAAATTGCTTTCCGGGATTCCGCTTTTCGTGAATTTGTAAAATTAATGATTAATCAGCTTAACTTCACGATGTTGGCTTGCTTTTGCTGCTTATGCAATAGCCTAAGGTTTCAAAAAAAAAAAAAAAAAAATCACTTGGCAAATAACCATTTATCGGCTTTTCTTTATTGTTTGATAATGTTTCAAATTTACCCACTGCACCTGTTCTAGCTTTATGAAGGTTTTCTCTATCGTATTTTATATGACAAGCACACCTAAACACACGTTGAAGAAGATATTTTTGACCATGAAATGCGACTGATATAATGGAATGCGAGTGTCATTGCAAACCCTATCGTGTGTTCTCCTTGCGAAGAATTTTCGATTCGAAAACTAATTTCAGTTGGCAGGTTATCCAAGAAAATGTTTGCTCGTATCAAAATTCTTGGCGAGATTAAGTTTTTACGTTGAGAGTGTGCCCTTCTTTTTTTTTTTTTCGTTACATAAGGACGTTTTATGAGTTTGCTCCTACGAGATGCTCGAGGCCGTGGATGTGTGTGTTTGGTGTCACGTTTTGAGCGAACATCGTGCTTTTTCCCATTGCTCGTTCCGTCCTTGCTGGCGAAACGAAGCCAAGCAAATTAGAAATAGCTGCGAAGGTTCCGAGAATTCGAGTTCAGGAGAACGATCCTGTCAAGTTCAGGTGCACTCGACACGACGTGCGTGTGTTGCTTTGGAGAGATTTTTGACTTCTTGCTTGTTTTTGTTTTTCTTGTGACTGGGTTAATTTGCTGGCACGCTGTTTTTTTTTTTTTTTTTTTGAATTCGAGGCTTTGGCGCGTCTTGAAACACTTTTCTTCGTGAATTAGTGAAAGCCGTTTGCGTTGTTGAGAACGGTGCTTGAGTTCCATGTTATGATCTGTTTTGGAATTCTTGACGTGTAAATTATTGAAGAACAGGATTTTGTTTTTACTCAGAATTTCATTTTCGAGTGTCAGTTGAATTTACATTCCTGTCTGAGGTAAAAAAATATTTATTTTTTCTCTTTCTTTCTGTACATGTTAATAGTTTTTACACAGCCGTGAAAAGCTTTAAATTCGCGTGATCAATGCTATTTTCACCAAGAAAAAAGTTATTTTTAGAATCAAAATAGCTATATAGGTTTTCTGTTTCTAATATGTATAGAAAACCTATAACTATGCACCAAAACTATAAAAATATATATCTATTTTTGAATTGACAGAAATTAGTTAATGAACTGCAATTGTAAATTCCTTTTGTATTTCTGTTTACTTTTTAACTTATTTTATTCAAAATTCGTACTTGAAAAAAGCCAAGAAAAAGGAATACTTTATCATCACCGTAATTTTCTTATTAATCGTCGCAATTTGAAATTACTAAGTTGTTTCATTGAATTTCTGTTGCAATTTTCGCTGCATATTGCTTTGCATTTTGCATAAAATGGTAAAAGAGTAGTTCTAGTTTACTTTGGAATTTCCTTAAATGTAGATTGATCAAAACCTGTTTGTACTAATTGCAAAAATTGTGAAAACAGCTAGCTATGACTTTACCTTGAAGAATACTTTGCGTATCTGTATGTCAGAGCTTAAACGGCCTTGATTTGCGCTGATGAAATGCGGTACACTTTCTACAAATGTGTAAATTACTACGAGTACGAAAACTTAAAACTGAAATACCTGTACATTTGTACCTAGTTTTATTCCATTGCATACAGACTCAATTTTTTGCTGAATTAGATATTGAAAGTGAAGATCAACCGATTTAAAAGAAAAAAGAAAGGACTGCAATCTATCATTTCTTGTTTAATCAGAATTTTAAAAACCTCAAAATAGCTAAATATTCATTTTTTACAAAGTTTGAGGCTTTATTCCTTGATATACTGTAATAAAGGTTTTTCTTTTATTTTCTTTTTTAAATATTTCTATATATATATATATATATATATATATATATATATATATATATATATATATATATATATATATATATATATATATATATATATATATATATATATATATATATATATATATATATAAATGGATGTATGTAAAAATATTTATTTGTTTGTATGTTTGATTGTGTGTTTGCTCCTCATACAAATCCAGTTTTCGTCGGATTTTCATCAAACTTGGCACAGAGGTTCCTTGATGCACTAGAATTCACATAGGCGGGGTTTTGACATTTTAAAAAAATCCAAAAAACCCAAAATTCACATTTTTTGTCTCAAAATGGCCATTTTCTTTCAATTTTGAATAGATAGAGTGATATAGATAAGCTTTTAAGCATACAAATTGATAAAATTGAACACATTTAAATATGAGTATTGTCCAACAAAGATTACAATTATCAATGAATTATCAATTTAAGGCTCACCTATTTCATTAATACATAAAATAAGTTAAAAACAATTATAATTAGCTATGTTGTATTAATAAGCACCCGGGCAACGCCGGGTAGTAAGCTAGTTCGTCTACATTTTTCTTCACATTGATTTGATAATAATCTTCATTGCTTTCTGGAACGCTTGTTTGGTTCTATTATAAATATGCCACCCGGTTTAATTCCTCGATCCTTTAAACCCTAAAAACTACGATGCCCTAACGCAGCTGGATGCAACTACGTCATCTCTCATTTTCCGTTAATGAAAACGAGCAATATTCTCTTCCAAGGAGCATGTAAAATTGATGAATGCAGAGCTATTCGTCTCAGCATCCATCCACTAACACCCGTTCACGTTCCGCCAGTTTCCCGTCCCACCTGCCCGTTACGCTTAGGGCCTTGGTTTGGGATGCGCATAATCATTATCAAGGCCGAATATCCTTAATGTGCTGGCATTCCCGTGGTTTTTATATCTATAAAAGAAAATGTTGATTACTTTTTCACTCGGTTTGAGAGATGTTTCGTCATTCGAGAAGAAAATGACGCCTTTGAGTTAATAATGTAATAGTTTCTTTTTATTGTGGTGAATATAGGAAAGTTTTATTAAAATTCAGGCGTTTTCTATTTAAAAAAAAAAGGAAAAGAAAAAGAAATTCCATTGCAAAAATGAACAGTTGTTTTTACAGTATAATATTGGCTGCCGTGGTTCCAATTTAAAACTGTAAAATGCACAGTAATAAACTAAAACTAGCAATTTTACAGTTTCTTAGTGTAAAGTTAGCAATTTTACAATTTATTGCTGTAAAATTTTGCTGTATTATACTGCAAAAATAACAGTACAATACTGGCAGCAGAGGTTTCAGTTTAAAACTGTAAAATGCAAGATAATAGATAGTAAAATTAGCAATTTTACAGTTAAGTTCAACGTTGGCAATTTTACAACTTATTTCAGTAAAATTTGCAACTTTTAGTTTATTACGATAAAATTAGCTGTATCATACTGTAAAAACAACATTCATTTTTACAGTGTTTATATATATATATATATATATATATATATATATATTAGGGTGATGCTTAAAAGACTCAAAAATATTTTTTGTTTATTTTCTCTTGGGTCACCCTCCCATTTTGTTCTACCTAATAAAAGAAACTTAAACTAATTTTTTGAGAATTTTTGAGAAAAATTTAAAGGTCGCTACTAAAGATTGAAAAAATCTAACATTTTCCCAAAAAGTGATTATTTAAAAATTTTTGTATTTATTATAAAATTATATTTTGTACATAATAAAAATTAAAATGAAGTTTTAAGGTCTATGTTATCCAAACCTAATGTTATCCAAACCTAATTTTATATCATATATGTCTTGCAATTTACTTTCGGTATGTGAACAAACAAGAGGAAAATTAGACAAAAAACAGATTTTTACAAAATTTCTTTTAACTGTCACGATTTTTAAAAAACTTATTACTCAATTAATATAAGCTTATAAAACTTGTTTAGAGTCCTCAAAAAGGTTTTGCTGCACAATTAATACATAAAAAACTCATTATGCAGACAGTAAAGTTGATTTTTTGTAGTTCGGGAACTTTTGTCTGAAGGGCTTCACAAGAAGCAAAATATACTGCTTCTGGTCTTCAACTAGGGTCAGTATTTTGCTGTACTCTTGGATTAAGGACACCCCTCTCTCTGCTGTATCATTGACTACCTTAAATTTTGTTACTATCTCCTTACTTTGAATATATTCCTTGTCTTTGATCCAGTCTTTAACTTTTCTTCTTGGGGAAATCAGAGCTTAATCCGGTAACAGAAAAGAATCGTTTGGTGTTACTAGTGACAAAATCTTCTAGATTTTTATTAAGAATGTTTTCAATGTCTAAATTAATTCTTTTCGGGCAAAAATCAGCTCCTTCTTTCATTAGAGCTTCCACCATTTTCCCATCTTATCTTTTAGATTTACTTTCTTTATTTTTCTTTAGATTCTGCCATTCTTTAAAAAGCTTCTCAATCTTATATACAACATGAATTTTCTGTTGTGTTTTAATTATAGCTTTATTCCAAATTTCTAATACATCTTTGGAAGTCGGATGAGCAGCTTCAGGGATTGTTTGCTTTTCCTGTTCTTTGTAATAAAAAAATACAGAAAGAGTTTCACGTTTAGAATGTAGTTTGGTTTGATTTAATGTTTGAGAAATTTGACCTATTAGCCATATTTCTGTCAGTTTTCTTGTAGAAACTACAGGCACTTTACAATTTGCCATAAATAACAGTAATCAAATTATGAAAGCCAAAAATTGAGAGTCCTAGGCCTAAATGCAAAACAGTCAAAACAAGTAATATAACCTTCCAGTCAATTCAAATTTATTTATTCATTATATATTTTATTATTTATAATTCCCAGAAATAACAAGAAGTTCTGTCAAGAACTAAACGAGCCTACTTTCCCGTACATCGACATCGGCATTCTAGCATCTGATCATTATTCTCTTGATCATCTGAGACTAAACATTATGTCAAACATACCTTTTTAGCACTTAAAGCTGATTTCTAAAAGCAAAATATACCCCTCTCATCAGATGAAATAGAGACATAAAAAGTAAATAAATGAATAAATGAAGTTTTGTCGCACCTTTTAAAGAATGTAACTGTTACAGTTCTTCCGTAGAAAAATTCCTCAATCGTTTTCAAAAAAAAAAAAAATAAATAAAAGTACAAAGTACATCAAAACACATTTTATCAAAGAAAGGAAAAAAAACTCGTCCGTCGATAAAATGTCTCGATTTTCACTTTTAAACCGTTGCCAGTGGTTAAATATAAATAAAGAATAAAATGCCCTCGTGAATGAAACACTTTTGTTACAAAAAAAATCGTCTGCCAAAAAAAAATAATAGTAATAAATAAAATAACACAAATGAATAAATAAACAAAAAATCGTCTGCACAGCAGTCAGTCATTTTTTTCTGAGCCTGCATTTCCGCCATGTTTGTGGAGTCGGAGTCGGAATCAGAGTCCTCACAGAAGATTATTCAGAAAAGTACTTTACAAACATTATTTATCAAAACCATTTTTTTACAAAGTTAGTTTGAAGGAAATCCGACTTTAAGTTCCAGGATCAACATTCAACTTAAATTCCCCGTAGGCGCTAATGTTAAATTTTTTTCTGAACGGTTCAATATTGAACGAAAAATGGTTCAAACCAAAAAGCGAAATAAGGGAATGAACCTCTCCGAGATCTTTCAAACAAAAAAAAGTTTATTCCATTCGGATGGTTCACTCAGAAGTTATTAGGTGGGGAAAGGTTGCTTGAACGGTTCAATGTTGAACGAAAAAATGTTCAAATTGAAAATTTAAATACTGTAATGAAGTATCCTTGCTGAGATCCTTCGAACAAAAAAAAAAGTTTATTTAAATCGGACTGTTCACTCAAAAATTATTAGGGGTGACAGCTTGCTTGAGCGGTTCAATTTTGAACGAAAAATTGTTCAAATCGAAAATGTAAATACGGGAATGAAGTATCCTTGATAAGATCTTTCGAACAAAAAAAAGTTTGTTGAAATCGGACTGTTCACTCAAAAGTTAGCATCGCGGGACAGGTTGTTTGAACGGTTCAAAGTTGAACCAAAAATTGTTCAAATCGAAAAATCAAATATGGGAATGAGTTGTACTCGCCGAAATCTTTCCAACAAAAAAAAGTTTGTTCAAATCGGAATGTTCATTCAAAAGTTATTAGGGGGGGAAAGGTTGCTTGAACGGTTCAATGTTGAACCAAAATTGTTCAAATCGAAAACTCAAGTATGGGAATGAGTTGTAATCGCCGAGATCTATCCAACAAAAAAAAGTTTGTTCAAATCGGAATGTTCATTCAAAAGTTATTAGGGGGGAAAGGTTGCTTGAACGGTTCAATGTTGAACGAAAAATTGTTCAAATCGAAAATGTAGATACAGGAATGAAGTACCCTTGAAAAGTTCTTTCCAACAAAAAAAAGTTTGTTCAAATCGGGCTGTTCATTAAAAAGTTAGTATCGCGGGACCGGTTTTTTGAACGGCTCAAAGTTGAACCAAAAATTGTTCAAATCAAAAAATCAAATATGGGAATGAGCTGTACTCGCCGAGATCTTTCCAACAAAAAAAAGTTTGTCCAAATCGGAATGTTCATTCAAAAGTTATTAGGGGGGGACAGACAGACCGACAGACCGACCGACCGACCGACCGACCGACCGACGCACAAATTCCCCATCTCAATACCCTACTTTCAAATTTTTAATTTTTCGATATTCATTTCACCTTTTTATTTTTTTAACTTGGCGATATTTTTTGGACTTGGCGATATTTTTTTAACTTGGCGATATTTTTTGGACTTGGCGATATTTTTTAGATGCATTAAGCAACTTTTGATACTTTTTTCGTCTTTCTTTTATTTTTAACGGGAAAGTAGGCTAAAAAAACCTTACAAACGAAACTTATTAGATTCACTGTAAAAAAAAACTCAGAAAAGAAAGCACTCTTTATAATATAAGCAAAATACGCTGTTTTGAAGGCTAAACTAACTGCACACACCTGCATTGATCATAGACAGCTACTACGTTGACGAGCAGTGACAGGCTCCTCCAAGTTAGTAGGAGAGGGGGGGGGGGGGGTTGGAGTTGGTCTAGATCGGAAAGGAGGGGCTGTGTGGTTAGATTGGAGTCTTCCTAGCATGAATACAAAGTGTTAAGTGAGATAAGGTTTTTTATAATATTGAAAATTACTAATGAAAATTATATTGAATTTTAACATTTTTTATGAAATTTAAAGCCAGGTAGCGACCCCTAAAACTTAATGAAATCCAATAAAATTTTAGTTAATTCCATTTTACATATGAGAGATCAAAATGGGAGGGTGAACCCTTGAATTTTTTAACTTTCATTTTTAAGCATCACCCTAATATATATATATATATTTTTTTTTTCTGGAAGAGCACAATCGGAAACATGGGACATTTTTTTTTTCCATTTTGACTCAACTTTTTTCCTTAAAAAAATTCTAAAAGACGCCCAGTCGCTGTTTTGTTATTGCTGTTGGCGTCATAAGTGAACAAGTTGGTCTTAACAAGTCCACGACATAGATGAGCCAGCATTTTGGATCGGATTTTTCATCTTTGCAGAGCTGAGGCTACTAGAGAGTTTCGAAATGGCTGATGCGTCCGATGCGTCCGTTTGGCTAAACACAAACATTTCTTCATTATCATTTTGTGACCTCATATGAGAACTCGCTTTGTTTTAAAAATGGAATCAAAAATGAACTGTTTTGAAAATGAAAGCATTTTTTGGCCCCATGTTGTTATTATTATTTTTTGCTTATTCTAACAATATCAGTGGCTAGAAGTAGTACTTTTGACTGAAGGAAACACCCTCATTGTACGATTTTGAAATTTAATCGAGTATTGTTGGAAAAGAGGATTCCAAATGTTTTTTAGCAGGTATAAGAGAAAAAAAAGCATTGTTCAGTTCCGACTTGTTTTTCGAAATAAATAAATTAATTAAAGTAATATTAAAAAAAAGTAATGCTTTGATTTTGAGATAAATTAATTTTTTGACTGTAATACATATTAGAACACAGTTAAAATGTTTCCAGATAGGTGTGCTGCCGACTGAAAAGATGTTACCATTTTATTTTGCCCCCTTTAGTTCACTTTATCCCACATTTCTCTAGTACTTGATTCTTTGTAATCTTACTGAAGACAAAATATTGTGCAGGTATTCTAAAAACACTCTCCTTTCTATCCTTTTATGCCTGCCTAACATGAAGATAATAACCTCTAGGAAGGGCAATTTTCCGAATAACTTATTAGACTGTCAAATCAGCTACGAATCTCTCTATCGAAAATATTTCGTGTAGAATCAGAGCTTTGAGGCAGCAGCAGTTGCATTTTCTATTTAAATACTCAATTCGTAACACATCCATTCAAGAGGAAAAAAGCTGTTGCAATAGTTGACACGTTTTACCCACGAAATCCATTAAATGAATAAATTTGTACGTACTTTGCTTAAAATTATACTTGACGCTGATATAGTAAAGAAATTATACGCTTCAAAAGTCTAAAAACTCTATTAGTACAAGACCAACTTTGCGTATGGTCAATTTTCCATGATAATACTTTTGTTTTCTCGAAAACAAAAGTAAAGTAGATACCATAAAATATTGTTTCAATCCTGCCAAGAGTTGTACGTCTGTAAATTGAGAGTCATTTGGATCATTTTCAAAAAGTAAAATTGATTTTCTGATCAAAATGTGGCGTGTGCTGTGCCAATTCGATTTATTTTGTACTATTTCTTTATCCCTTATAAGTTTCAAACAAAAGTAACATATTTTTTTCATTTTTTACGTAAAAAGGAAATTTTTTGAATGAGAGAAAGGGAGAAATTTTTAGTGGTAGACATACTTTCTTGTTATAACATTGGTCTTTAGTGCCAATTTAGTATTATGGGCATTTTTATAGAAACTATTACATAATGTATAAAGTTTAGAATGTATTGTTGTAAAATATTTTTCTCTCCAAATTGGTAAATAATATCTATTAGACGGATACTGTTTTCGTTATCAGAAAACTAAGTATTTGTCTCGATTATTTTCTTTGGTTTTGGGGAAATTCTCATGCTCTTAGTAATGGATAATATTTGTGGTTAATTTTCACCCATTGCAACTGCAACAAAATGTGTTTGTCATACTTTCTATGGATCTTACAAACAGCGAGTATTACTCTGTTCTGAATGATGTCATTATTTAACCATCAAATGGTTCTCCTCTAATGAAAATAACTTGCATTCAACCAATAATGTGCTCAGAAAGCCTATAATTATGCTTTTGTCGCTATCACAAAATGTCGCTATCACTTTATGCTTTTGTCGCGACAGAGTCGAGCTATAGATCTAACAGAGCTCGTGGGCTCACTGTAATTGAATATCTGAGTCCTTTTGCTTTTGTTACAGTAGTTGCTGTAGACCTTCGTGTTGAAGATACTGATTAACGACGTCCTCACATGAGCACGGATACGATTGAAAACTTAAATTTTCTGCAAAGGAGATGAGAACTGTTTCTCTTGTGCTAAAGCTGTTGATAGAGAATTATCTTTTTTTTTTACTAACTCCAGTTCTGCAGCCTTGAAAAGTTGAAACCATTTTGCGTGTTGAGAGAAGTGGCAGCTTTAACAAGCTTAGATTAATTAAAATGTTTCATAGGTATTAATGTTGTTTGATTGCAAAGCGTTTGATCCGTCAAAATCAGGATTAAAAACTTTTATTTTAGTTCCTTCCTTCATTCATTTGTTAATTCCTCTTTTTAATATTTGTTTTTATTCACGTAATTTTATTGCAAAGTATTTAAATAAAACACCAAATGTTAAAGAAGATAAAACTATAACCAAGCTAAAAATGTTCTATTTTGAAAAGTGGCTATTGCTTGTGTGAAATCAACTTTACATATTGATTACGAAAACTTTTAAAATGTATAAAGTGAAAAGATGAAGTTTTTGTCACATATCTAAGCCTGCAAAATTTTACTCGTTTTCATGTAAGTTGGAAGAATTTTTTTTTATTTACTGTAGCCAACGGTTCTTAAGACAAATCAAGAATAGAGCCGTAGGAGCGACAAGTAATGTATCGTAACATATCCACTAAATTGCGTGTATAGATGCTATCAAATAGTTGTATGGGCTTTTAAAAATGGAGAAAAAGTACCGTAATGTTTGATTTAGTTCGTGCCTATTGTTGCTGATATATATATATATATATATATATATACTGTTCTGTTTTTTAAAAAAGTTAGTTACGTTTCCTATTTTTCTTTTTTTTCGTATTTGAGAAGATTGATGTGTTCTGCTATATGTTTCTTCATTCTCAAAAATATTGTAGTTAGTGACAGGTCTTTTAAAATATATTTCAATATTGGGATTACGAACAATCACTCAAACGATTTTCAATGAAATGGAAAGCTGTCAATGTCAAAATATTTCAAAAATACCACTTTCTGCAGTTTAACATCTGAACCCAAATCTTCTGATTCTTTAAATGGTGTGATCTCTTCTTTTCTTTCTAAAAAAGAGAAAATCTAGTTTGTTGCTTAACCGAACTGTTGGTCGTTATACCTGAAACCATTATGTATCATTCATAATATGAAGTATCAACTGTCTATAATGTTTTCTTCTATTTCTTAAGTATAAAAATTTCCTTTAGACAGTTGATACTTTGTCTTATGATACATGATGGTTCCTTATATTCGAATACATTACAATTAAAAACGAAAATTTTAAAGTTCTGGAAATAAAGTGCAAATATATGCATAGAAATGTCACAAATAAACCGAGCTTTTCACCGAGCCACTTGTGATGGTAACTCTGTATTCTTTCTTTCCTACAGACATCGGATGAGGTGAAGTGAAAGGAGCGGCAGGACATGGAATGTCAGGAGCATGGATAATGAGCAGCCACATCAAGAGCACGTCAAATGCGTGGTGGTGGGGGACACGGCGGTCGGAAAGACGCGCCTCATCTGTGCTCGGGCCTGCAACGCGCGACTCACGCTCAGTCAACTGCTCACCACGCACATACCGACCGTCTGGGCCATCGACCAGTATCGCATCTACAAGGAGGTGAGACCCTGCTGTCTTAAAAACCCTCTGCCTGCTTTTTCTGCAAAATTATATTTACAGTCGTTCAAACGAACTCCTAGGGACTTTTAAAACCAGTTCGTTTTATCTGAACATTAAGCTAATTTCGCCAGGGTCCCCCGTACCTACCACAGCTCGTGGTTTAACCTGGATGTGGCCATGAACAGCGCTCTGTTCTTTTGATCCAGAGCAAGGGCGGAGCAAACCCCTGGTCTAGTACCCCCAAAGGTGTCGTTTCACTTGGAGGACTTTGTGACCACGACCCATATTTTACGTCGCCCAGCCACCATTAGTAACGGTGGTGGATCTTTGATCGGCTAGGATCGAACCCGGAACCCTCCGGCTACGAGTCCGGCGCCTTACCGATCTGGGTACCACGGCCCAACAACAATAAACAACAGACAATAAGACGGGGATCGGAAATGTTAGTTGGAACACACTTGAGATGAACTACGAGATTCGACTGTATTGTCTGACCATCGATGAAATGGAAAGGCTAACATCTGTTTTATAGCTGGAAATGGAAGCATCTATTAGTTTTGAGGGATGCCAGCTTTTGCAGATGTGGAGTCGGCCTCTAAGTTAAGCAGAGTCATATTGAAGTGAATATAAACAAGAAATAAATAATTGTCTGCAAACACAAATCTGACATGTAAGTACGAAAGTGTAGTGAGTGAAAACAAATGATTCAATGATTGAAATATATAAAAAAATAATTATCCTCGGTTTGTACAAATTTTTTAATAAATTAATTTTCCTAATTTTGACTGAAGATACACATGTTGCAACTTTTTTCATGTGTCGATTCTTGCTCTTTAGCATAGTGCTTTTAGAGAACCTCTAATTTTCACAAAGAATAAATCTTGGATCAAATGACTACTAATAATGGAAAAATAAATTTTAATTAAAAGCAATCCTAAATTAGAGTGCTGACCACAACCCTAATGTTTTTTAAAATTTTCATGTCTAGTTAACATAATACGCAATATGTTAGTTATGTGTTTATGTAATTTTGTGAACAGTAGTATAAAAATCGGTTCAAAGAAATTCAATGAAATTTTGAAGTTATTTTGAGAAAAGTTGAAAAATTTAGAGAAAAATAAATCTTTTCTCAGAATTGAATTAGTAACTATTTCTATAGAATGTGGATTGTAAAAAGAGTTGGAGGAATGGTGAAATTGGTAGCATTTAAAAGAATCGTATGATCATTAATCGGCTCGGCCGATTATCAACAGCTGATTAATTGATTAATCGGCTTATCAGTGCATCCCTAGTGTAGATTATAGTCGCTCCAGTTCCTTTTCTACCATTGACATAATGATGTTATAGGGCTTTATTGTAATGCTTATTAATCATTAGATGCTGCTATCGAGAATATACCGTGAGATGGCGCTTCCTTTCCAGCATAATATTCTGCTTCTTAAAAATACATGCAAACATAATACTTACTTTTTCTAATTCGGCCAACTTTTTCAGCTTCTTGGCAATGTGGAATTCCGTTAAACTTCTCATCAGCTGAAAACTTGCCAGAAACGGGGAATAGAAACAGAGCGCTAGACATTATCCAATCATTGTAAATGTGTATAGGTACTGCTGTTTGTTGATGCTTTACTTACTAAAATACAGTTAGGTGTATTATCGAAAAATGTACTACCTCTAGCAGTTTATGCGATCATTTCTCACAACACAACGTAATTAATCTAAAATGTATGAAAAAAAAAAAAAAAAAACTTTAAAACATTGCGCCATAAGAAATAGTGGTACCACTTCGAAGGCAAAACATCGATGTTCGAAATGAAGCGTCGATGCTCTGAAATATCGACTTTAAAGTAACGATATTAAAAATTAAATATGTACCAGCAGTTTTGAACACATTCTGAAATAACTAAATAAATGCATAAATTTAATTATTTAAGTTAGTGTTTTATGTGGAAGAGTATTGGTTTTTATTCACCTTAATGTGTGTGTTACTTATATTTGGCAGAAATGTTTTTCTTAACAATTAGCAAGAATTTTCGTTAATCTGTTTATATTTCAACCTGTGTTAAAATATTTTACTTATTAGCCATTTTTTCCGCATATACCAAAATTAAATGTTTACCCATGTGGGTTAATTTGTAAATTTTCACATACGTCATCCCGTAATTTGTTAAATTTAACATTGTTCAACATGTACAAAGGGATGGCTTATTTAGGGAAAGAAAACCGTGTCTTTGGGAAGTCTACTTGTGTTGATAATTTATTGTTATAAACTCTTTCCAATCGAATGGATATCGTCAATAGTGTGTAAGAAATAGATAGGTTAATAGTACTGTAAGTTTCTTCATAATTGTAGTAATTATGAGCTTCTATTCAACTATAAAATTTTGACATCGGAAAAGAATCGAATGTTAAACATGGGTGTTAAGAAAACATTCTGTCGCAAATGATAAGCTATGTTTGGAATAGAGAAAAGTATATGTTATCTCTAGCACTGTCTTCAAATTGGGGTAGCCAAATGAAAAAAAAAAACTTCGAGTCATCTCCAAATGTAAACGGAAATTTAAATTTCAGTAGAGGAAATATCAATCGATAAGTATTTAAAATCAAAAACATTTGAAAGGATCGCTAATAAAAATTAAAATAAGATTCTTTTACTTCACATTTTCTTAGTTTGTCTTTTGAAAATCGTAATTAAACGATAATTGCTGCAAAGATTTTTTTAAATTTTCAATAAAATTTCTTAAAAGAAGATTAAGGCTCTATTTTAGCGCATTCTGGCACGACAGTAAGTATTTTTGTTCAATTGATTATGAAATTATAAGAAAGATTTAAATTTACAGAAAATAACAACGTTATGAATGCACAAATGAGCAGGGATACTGCAGACACGTGTTTCGGCGTTACAAGGAACGCCTTTTAAGTTCAAAACCAGCACAGAATTTTGAACTAATAGGTTTAACTTGTTGTAAAATAAGTGAATAAATAATAAACGATTTAAAGAAAATAATTAAAAAAACTACGATTTTTTACTGCGTTGCAAAGTTGTATCTTTTGGCTTTACTTAAAAGAAAAATGTAAACACCGTAGAAATCCTGATCAACTTTTTTTTCCAGAAGGAAATCTAGGAGGTTTTAAAAATCATTATTCTACAATGATAAGTTCAAGCGTCACCCCTTAGAATCCTACGTTGAACTCGAACCAATTCATTTTCTCTGTTTCTCTTGCACGTTGTTTTTGTTGACTTGATAGGCTTATGTAGGAAAAGTGTGTTTTACAAGAAAGTTGACTAGTGGTCAACAAGCGTAATTCGCAACCGCTTTCTGTTCACGAAAGAAATTTATTTCTC
>JAXGGA010016334.1:0-26885 GCA_038373865.1 Uloborus plumipes | reverse complement strand
GTTTTCATTCACGAGGGGATTTTATTCTTTATTTATATTTAACAACTGGCAACGGATTAAAAGTGAAATTCGAGACATTTTATCAACGGAAGAGTTTTTTTTTCTTTTTTTTTTTCTTTCTTTGATAAAATGAGTTTTGATGTACTTTGTACTCTTAATTTTTTTTTGAAAACAATTGAGGAATTTTTCTACGGAAGAACTGTAACAGTTACATTCTTTAAAAGGTGCGACAAAACTTTATTTATTCATTTATTTACTTTTTATGTGTCTATTTCATCTGATGAGAGGGGTATATTTCGCTTTTAGAAATCAGCTTAAGTGCTAAAAAGGTATGTTTGACATAATTTTTAGTCTCAGATAATCAAGAGAATAATGATCAGATGCTAGAATGCCGATGTCGATGTACGGGAAAGTAGGCTCGTTTAGTTCTTGACAGAACTTCTTGTTTTCTCTGCAAAAGAAGTGAGCTTACGAATGAAAAAACATCCGGCAAAAGGATTTTGTCGATTTGTTCCTCGATTTCAGTCTAGTTATTGACTGTTCCAGACTGATGAGTCTATAGCTAGGACAAACCTGCTGTCTCCGGATGACATTACCGAGCAGCCGGTATCTCGCGAGAAATTCTCCACGAGTATCTCAAAGCGTCATTTATTTCTCTGTCTGAAGTGTCATTTATTACTTCTAGCTAGAGCTACCATGCATTAAATGAGAGAATGAAGTTGTGATGCATAATCAAAAAAAAATTGCATTCGCCTATTTTGAGGTCACTAGAAACCCTTTCTTCAAAATAAAAAATACTTTTAACTTTAAGACGCAAACATCAGACAAAAAGAAGCTTGTTTGATTTTTGATTGTGTTATTATTAGTGATTATTTTACTTAAAAGTTGTTTTTCTCTCCCTTGCATCGAAAAAGTGGCGGCATCTAACATCGAAACACGTGTATCCAAAATATTTTTAGTCTTTTGGTTACAATAGTCTGTCCCTTGGCAGTTAGCTTTCGCACTAAGATGAAGTTTTCCACTAATGCATTTCAATTTGAGCATAGAATGAAAAAAATTTTAATCATTTAATTATTTTTTCATAGTTTAAAATAAATGTTAAATTGTCTAACTCAAAATTTTTTTTTAACATTATTGTTTCTTTCACAGGTAAAGATATTGAACATTTCTGAAATATTTCAGGTGAGTTCAAACATCTTTCAATACTTAAAACTATTTTTATATTACTATTCTCATTTTATTAGCAACTATTGCAAGAAAGAATACGCTGAATGTTTTTTGTTTCGAATTGAAAAACCTTTTCTGTTCATCTTTGAATTTTCTAGAACAACTAATTTAAACTGAAATAAAACTGAGGACTTTAAAATGAAAATGTCTTTATGGTTACATTATGACCAACAAAATATTAATGAATTCAAATGATTGTGCTTTGTACTAATCCAAACTTATGTAAGTCTAAGAGCTCTAATAAAAGAAACTAGACACGATAAGAATGTATATGTTTTATCACACACACACACGCACGCACGCACGCACGCACGCACGCACGCACACACACACACACACACACACACACACACACACACACACACACACACACACACACACACACACACACACACACACACACACACACACACACACACACACACACACACACACACACACACACTAATTTTTATTTAATAAGCCAAGATTACAAAGCATGTAAAACGTACCTTTTACATTTAAATCTAATTTCTAAAATCAAAATATACCTATACATATAAAATTGGGTGTCTCAAATTGTTAAGCTTTATTTTTCAGTAAATTTCATCCGTTAATTATCTTTCCATAGTTGTGTGTTCCATCGTTAATTCCAAATGTGTTTCATCGTTAAAAGGCCGATATAGGTATATGGGCTTGTTTTGTTTGAACTTCTTTTGGCTTTTTTTCTTTTTGGATGAGGGAAAAACTTTGCATTCGTTTCTTTTACTTAAGAGATACGTATTTGAGAGAAAGGAAGTAAATAGTATTGCAAATCCACTTACTAACTATCACTTAAATAGTTCAATCTTACAAAAATAGGATTTTTGTTACGTAAGTTTAAGTGATAAAATTACGTGAAATTTCTAACAAAATTAATCTCTCTACACCATCAATAAAAATAAATAAATATTTTGCTACATTTTGAGATCTACAGCGTCTAGTTTTCAGTATCAACCTTCATCGTTTAAGATTAAAAAAAACTTATTAATGCATTAGTGTTTTCTATTTTTTATTGTTATTATTATTTATTTTTTGGCATTTCCAATGTTTTGCGTATTTTTTGTCTTTGCGTAGGGCATTAAAACAGAAAAAATAATAATTTTACACTTATTTTCTTTTATGTATTCGACGTAATAGATTTAAAAAATATCCCGTCCTCTAGAATCATTCTTAACTGAAGAAATACTTTTGCGCTAATTCTAATCCTTAGATGAATTAGTACTGATTGCATTTAATTAAAAATTCTTTCTTTTAGCAAACGTGAAATAAGTAAATAAAGTTTTTTCATTTCGTTTTCATCTTCTCTCACAGCAGCCTTGCTGATTTATATAATGCTTAATTTTAAGAACAAAATGACACCACGAAGAAAATTAATTTCTCCCAATGGAAAAACAATAGCATCAGATAAGAAATTCCTTTTAAACAATTATAAATAAATGTGTATATCTTAAAGTTTTAAAGCAAGGAATAAGTCCACACATACTTTTTCTTTCTTCAACTGGAACCAAGGGATGAAATTTCGCTTTTTTTTATAGAAACATTGTATAAGGGTCATGAGCCAATATTTAGAAAAGTGCCAATTTGAAATTGGTGTTTTCTGAAAAAAAAATTTTTTTGCAGAAAAAAACTAATATTGGATTTTAAGTCTAAATTTGGTCTAAATGCAAGAAAATAAAAGGGGGGAGGTCAAGGAAGTTATTTACCCCCTCCTTAGATTACTCACTTTTAAGCCGTTACAGATCTGATGAATGTTACAGATCTGATGTTAATATGAGTTACATACACTGGCGGAAAAAAAAATCCCAACACCAAGAAAAAAATTTCTGTAGAGTAATTAGATTCTGGTAATGCAATTGTCTAGTTAACATGTTTAATTGATTAAATGTACAAGATCACTGGCTAATTTAAACTCAAGAAAATGCTGTGTAAATGTGAAATTATGTTAATTTAGTAGAGGGTGTAACCTCCAGAATTTTGAAAGCAAGCCTGCAAGCGTGCATGCATTATGTCATACAGGTGCCGAATGTCACTTTGTAGCATGGAGTTCTATTCTTGTTGCACTTGTTGTGTCAATACTAGGACCGCCATTGCTGACTGTGGATGATGTTCGAGGTGCCGTCCAATGATATCCTATACGTTATCAATTGGAGACATACCTGGTGATTTTACGGGTCATGGTACCATGTCAGCACTCTGTAGAGTACATTGCGTTACAGCAGCGATGTGAAGGCGAGCGTTATCCTGTTGGAAAACGCCCCCTTGAATGCTACTCATGAAGGGCTGTACTACTGGTTAAATTACCAGACTGACGACAAATTTTCAGTCAGTGAGTTTAGGATAACCACAAGAATGCCCCTGCTGTCGTAGAAATTTGCTCCAGAGGCCATGACTCCAGGTGTGGGTCTCGTGTGTCTAGGCCGTAGACCGCTTGGATGCAGTCGGTCCCCTGGCCTCCTTCTGACCAATATACAGCCACCACTGGCACTATGGCAGAATCTGTTTTCATCAAAAATTACAACAGATCTCCACTCCGACCTCCAGTGACCTCTGTTGTGGCATCACTGCCGTCGGAAAATGTAATGTTTTGCAGTCAATGGAATACCGGCTGCAGGTTGCCTGGCTCGGAGCTCTCCTTGAAGTAAACAGTTACTTACCGTTCCTTGGGTCACAACAGTACCAACTGCAGCTCGAATTTCAACCGCAGATGCAGTACGATGCGCCACAGCCGTACGCAAGATTCGGCGATCTTCCTTCTCAGTTGTGCCACGTGGCTGCTCGGAACTCGATCTTCTTGAGGTAGTACCATCCCTTGCCCATAGTTTCCAATAATCATGCATGGTAGAAACATTGCCACCCACATCTTTCTGCAATATCGCGAAATGAAAATCCACCTTCTCGTAGCCAAAATGTACGACCTCGTTTAAACTCGGTGAGCTGTTGATAATGGCTTTCTTCGTCTTCTTAAAGGCATTCCTATCTAAGATGAACGCAATTCGTCAAAGTTCGCGGAAAAATAATACACACGAGCTTCACAACACGCTTTTAAAACAAGTCTTATTTGCATGTTCTGAGTGACGCCAGCTGCGCCACACTAATGCGCGGAACTCGAAATTTCAATCGATGTCATCTTTCAGTTGTATAAACACGCCTACCAAATTTCGTTTAACTAACACAAGTCTTTCTTGGTGTTGGGATTTTTTTTTCCGCCAGTGTATTTCAGTTTATGCTTTCAGTCTACGTTAACATCTCTAAATATGATATCATTTCCTTGCATTTTTAACATAGAATTAAGATAATTATATTAAAATATATATATTAGGCTAAAAAATCAAATTTCATTATAAAAAAGCATTTCTTGGAAATAAAAATGAGCGATAAGGTTTTTAAATAAAATAAATTATGAGATTACCAAATCCAAGCTAATAAAACATTTGTTTTGTTTTGAAACAACACACAACTTCAACTTTTTCAACACACAATTCTGCTGCTTGCTTTTCTTTAATTAGTTGCTGAAATTTAATTTCTTGATCGGAAATTCAAATTTAGCATGCTAGTTATTATCTAGTTATTTAGCGAAGTTACGAGAAATTGAAGCACCAAAAAAAAAAAAATAATAATAAATAAATAAAGAAAGAAAGAAATAATAATTAATTAACTTAATTTCTGCAGTGTCAATTTTTCTTATTTTACTAACTTCTATTGTTAGGTCATACAAACCACAAATGAAGCAATTGTACTAAAACTCATTGCTTTTCATTTTTTAAGAACAAAAACATTCAATATATATGGCTTAAACCTATGATTTTTGCTTTTTATAATTCTGAAACGTGTGAGTTAGTTCGGTAACATATTCGCTGTTTTTCAATGTTACCGCTCTGACTGTTACCGATCTGACAAACTGACAAAGTTTTTTTTTTCCGAGTCGATCGCACTAAACCAAAATCAAACACGTGGTTTTTTTCACTTGTAATAAAGGACTATACTTATGAAAAAAATAATTTTTAAAATAATAAAAACTGCGCATTTTAGAGCATGTTACCGATCTGATGACTCAAATGACACACATTTTATAAAACCACTTTAAAAAATCTTACCTACAATTTTAGATGCAGAAAGGCAAATTTTTAATTACGATTCGATAAAACATCCCACCAGGTACTCAGTATCACGTGGTATAGGTGCAGGAAATGATTTTGGGAGCCTAAACATAGATCGGAAGTTATTGTTACCACTCTGACGGCGGAACTTGGGACACGCTTATTTCGCATCGGCTAGAAAATCAGGAATCGATTAAAACAAAAATGAAGTAAAATATTAACAAAGGGGTAAAAGTAGAATCGTTTTTTGTGCAAGTGCGTTTTTTTGGGAAGTTAGAAAGTGCGCATGACCTGTTTGCATGCTAAGCTTTGCTACTTGGGACACGTTACCGATCTGATTTTTGATGTATAAAAACAATATTTTCTGACGAAAAAAAAAAAAAAAATTTTTCTGATGTTATCAGATGAAATGAAAGCAAAATTTATCTTCTTTCTGGGGAAAATTATTTTTTTAACTAGTTATTGAAATACTAGTGAAAATTCACTTGGGACTCAAATTGGCACTTTTCTAAATATTAGCTCTCATTCCATTTTAAATCAACAAATGGGGTGCGCATCACCTTTCTGTTTAAAATTATTTTGTGTGTATTTTTTTCTATTCTAAAGTCTTTGCGTCGTTAGGAAACAGACAAAAAATCAATTACAAAAGAGCAGATTGTCCACTACGATCGCTTTTTCCACGAAATGGGGGAAAAAAATCTAAATTACGAAAATGACCCAATTCCTTTACGCTTTTTTGCTCAAATCAAGCAAGCATTGCTGTTGTTCAACTTTCTCTTATTATAAATCTTAGCTAAGATGTTTAAATTACTATTGAGCTCAATGATACTTAGCCGCATGGGAATTAAAATCCAAAATACATGCATTATTGGGTATAAAGTTCTTGTACTGTTTTAAAAATAAAACTTGTATTCTATCAATGTTCAGTACAATTCATCAGTTTGTATTGAAAATTTAAAAATACATTTTAGCAAAAATACATTTAGCAAAAATACATTTAGCAAAAATATATTTAGTAAAAATATATTTTAGCAAAAACTCATTTTAACAAAACTACAGTTTGCAAATCTAAAAATACATTTTAGAATTTAGTGTTCTATGCATAGAGGCATTTCGAAAGATATGTGAAAGGATTAAGCTTTGATCTTTTAGCAATTCGCTAAAACGTTTTGTACAATTTTAGCTTTTTCGCTGAATAACTTTTGACCCCGTCCTAAACCCTTTAAAAGTCTCATTGTGAATTTTTTTTTACAAAATTAAATATAGGTATGTGTGTGTGTGTGTGTGTGAGTGTATGAAAAGTACCCATTGTTTTCATGCATACTTCAATGTACTCAGAGTACACCAAATATGGGAACAACTACAATTGATGGTCTTGGGAGATGAAGGGATTATATAACAAAGCTGAAATTCAGAGTAATTGAAGTTCAAACTTTTTATTGTTGCAGTTGTTGGATCTTTTTTTTTCTAATTTTGTCGTTGAGTGAGCGTATGAAGTTGATCGAATGACATCTATTATTGATAAACCAAGTTTTATTTGCTTACCTGTATCCATTGCCTACCTTTGTCCGGATTGTATTTTCAGAAAATGTAACATAGCTCCTTCATCCTCCAATAGGGTGGAGCGAAAAAAACAAAGTTTTTATTTTCGAATCGTAATAGTGCGGAAAAGTTGCGATTGGTGAAGAGTTACAAAACAAAACAAAAATTTTTGAAATCGGATAATATCTTCCGTTCCCGCAACGAGCCTGAAATTTTGAAAAAATGAAAATTTTCATGTGTTTTTAGCGATTTTTTAAAATTTTTGTTTTAATGTTTTATTTTAATGCTCTTGGACGGAAAAGTTACGTTTGGTGAAGCCTTCTGAAATTTTGAAAAATATATTGAAATCGAATAATACCTTCTGATCCAGGAACAAGCCAGAAAAACCAAAAAATTATAAAACTTCAGCTTTTTTTGGGGTGATGAAAAAAAATTAAAAAAAAAATGTTCTCATTTTTTTTCTTTTTTACCCGGTATCATAGCGTAAAGCCTTTTAAAAAGCACTATATTACTCTTAAACATTAATTTTTTTCTTGATTTTTCAGGTATCTTCTAAACATGCAAAACTACCATTTTTTACAACAATGAAACATTTTCAAATAATCGAAAGTTATAAAATATTTTCCAAAATTTCTGCAATCCAGTACAAAAATCCACTAAATAAAACACCCACTCCTAAAATAAACGCTAATTTTAATCACTAAACTATAAACAATTTTAATACCTAACTAATTATATACAGTTTCTTAATCCCCTTTTGTAGTCTGTGCCTTCTATAATTATGTTACCTAACTTAACTGACTACCCACAGAATCCTTTAACATTAATTTAATTAGAAACTAATTTTAAAATTAAAACTTCTTTAAAATTAAACCTAGTTAGGTTAGGTAGTGTATAGAATGAGACTGCAAAATGCAATTAAAAATTCAGAAACTAACATATAATGAGGTAGGTATTAAAATAGTTTATCGTTTAGGGATAAAAAATATTGTTCATCTTATGAGTGAGTGTTTTGTTCAATGGATTTTTGTACTGAAAAAGTTAAACAAATTTAATAATTAGGTATGGGTAAAAAATTTTATGTAAATGTTATCTATTATTTTTTGCTTTTTAGTTGCTTTTAGTTTGCTTTAAGGTTATCTTGGTGCCTACAGTAACACAGTCCCAGGCAAAGTGGGGCAAGGTGTAACAAAAATTAAGGATTGGAAAGCATTTGACAAGGAGAGGGCACTACTGCCCCACACACCCCTATTAGCCTTATGCAAAAAATGTTAAAACATGTTATCATGACAATTGAACATTTGAAACACGATTGCAGAGAAACTTGTGCTTAAAAGGTTACTATAAGCATCTCGGTGATGATTTTGGAACACATTTCATATGAAAGCCATAAATATAAGGAATGTATTAGTGTAGAAGACAAAACAAATTTTAGATTTTGTTGATTTCTAATTTTTCATACACAAAATTATTTTAAAATAAATAATTAAATTTAAGTTTAAAAAACTAAAAAATACGCTTTTAGAGTTAATCAAACTATAAAGCTTTAAACCATTTCAAATTATAAGTTTACATGCACCTTATAATACATCAACATGTAATATAGTTTAGCCTTAGTACTAATAATAGCATTCAATAACATAACATGTAATAATATAGTTTAGCCTTTAGTATTAACAATAGTATTAAATATATCACTTTTATATTTTTAAAGAACGTGAATTTTATCTTTTATTCAGAGTTACATACATACTGACAAACCCACATGTGAAACTAGTAAAAGCGTATTAAAAACAAAACCGCCATTAAAAAACAACTGGGAGCTAAACAGAAAAAAATAATACATAATATTTACATACAACTTCATACCCATACCTAATTATTAAATTTGTTTAACTTTTTCAGTACAAAAATCCATTGAACAAAACACTCACTCATAAGATGAACAATATTTTTTATCCCTAAACGATAAACTATTTTAATACCTACCTCATTATATGTTAGTTTCTGAATATTTAATTGCATTTTGCAGTCTCATTCTATACACTACCTAACCTAACTAGGTTTAATTTTAAAGAAGTTTTAATTTTAAAATAAGTTTCTAATTAAATTAATGTTAAAGGATTCTGTGGGTAGTCAGTTAAGTTAGGTAACATAATTATAGAAGGCACAGACTACAAAAGGGGATTAAGAAACTGTATATAATTAGTTAGGTATTAAAATTGTTTATAGTTTAGTGATTAAAATTAGCCTTTTTTTGGAGTGGGTGTTTTATTTAGTGGATTTTTGTACTGGATTGTAGAAATTTTGGAAAATATTTTATAACTTTCGATTATTTGAAAATGTTTCATTGTTGTAAAAAATGGTAGTTTTGCATGTTTAGAAGATACCTGAAAAATCAAGAAAAAAATTAATGTTTAAGAGTAATATAGTGCTTTTTAAAAGGCTTTACGCAATGATACCGGGTAAAAAAGAAAAAAAAATGAGAACATTTTTTTTTTAATTTTTTTTCATCACCCCAAAAAAAGCTGAAGTTTTATAATTTTTTGGTTTTTCTGGCTTGTTCCTGGATCAGAAGGTATTATTCGATTTCAATATATTTTTCAAAATTTCAGAAGGCTTCACCAAACGTAACTTTTCTGTCCAAGAGCATTAAAATAAAACATTAAAACAAAAATTTTAAAAGATCGCTAAAAACACATGAAAATTTTCATTTTTTCAAAATTTCAGGCTCGTTGCGGGAACGGAAGATATTATCCGATTTCAAAAATTTTTGTTTTGTTTTGTAACTCTTCACCAATCGCAACTTTTCCGCACTATTACGATTCGAAAATAAAAACTTTGTTTTTTTCGCTCCACCCTATCCTCCAAGCCCTTCAATTGTGCATTACCGGTTTCGAGAGGTGCCATACATTTTTTTTTTATCATTTGCAAGATTACGATACTTTAAAAAGGTCGACAGCAATTTCAATACCAATTTCTATATTCAGTAACCTGGGGTGAGAATTTAATCCCAATTTTACCAAACGGCACATGCACACACTTTTCCTTTATTATTCCTATTGAACTTACAGCGCTCGATTCCTCTTTTCGCACAGCAATCACTCTATGTTAGAAGTTCAATCGATTTCTCAAACTTTTGGACAATAACTAAAAATTCCTTCTTTCGCCTCCGTTTTCCGATTTTTCGCCCAAGGGCCAAAGTGAAACTTGACAATTCCAGGTGCAGAAAGATGGCTTAGAATAGCAACTAATTTAATTGAGGAAAGTTTACGTTTCCTTAACTTCAGAGGAAAAATGGTGCAATCCCCCATCAAAATTATGAAAGGCATTATAAGCATTTATCGACGTTAATTTATCTAATAGGGAAATGCTTATCGTTTCAAAGTCTTTCGTTTAAAACTCCATCAAGTCCGATAAAGAGTACTAGTATAGCTGGAGGAGTTATTAGCGAGTTTTACGTTTTTGTTCGATGATTGACAATCTGTATTTTAAACTTTTGCATAGCTGGGAGTATTAGCTAGTAAATTAGTGTGCATAAAACGGCTTGAGTGTAACCGTAATTTCGTTTTTCACAAGAACCTAATTTCAGAGCTTTCCATTGGGTTATATGCTTTAGACTAGACCTCTAAGAATAGAAGAGCCAATGTGTTAAGACCATATATTATGTAGTGTAAAGACCATATAGTTCAACCCTATTTACATAGTCAACCTAAACTTGGATTTAAAAAAATGGATTGGTAAGAATGTTCTTCTTGAGTAATAATGTGCAATAGCTGCCTATGGATAATTACCCAGACCGAGACTAAACTGGATCCAGTTAAAATCGATTATGATTAAGTCCTCTCCTTTTTCCAAAAAAATGTTTTTTTTAATCATTTTTCTCAAAATATATGGATAAAAAAAAACACCTTTTAGTTAATTTGTAAGAAAAGCAGTCGAAAACTTTGTACAATTGATGAAGTTAAAAATACAAGACAACGTGTCTACAAGTACAAATAAAAGGTTAAAATAGAGTTAGAAAACTCTAGCAGATAGCTATTTCGGGGCTATTATGAATGAAGCCCCATCATCAGTTTTTACACTGATGATGGGGCTTCATTCATAATAGCCCCGAAATAGCTATCTGCTAGAGTTTTCTAACTCTATTTTAACCTTTTATTTGTACTTGTAAAATGGGGAAATTTTATTTGTACTTGTAAATGGGGACCTTTTATTTGTACTGAAATGAAGCCCCATCATCAGTTTTTACACTGATGATGGGGCTTCATTCATAATAGCCCCGAAATAGCTATCTGCTAGAGTTTTCTAACTCTATTTTAACCTTTTATTTGTACTTGTAGACACGTTGTCTTGTATTTTTAACTTCACCTTTTAGTTAGTTTTCCTCCTTTATTTATTGCTCCCAACTATTGATACCGTACAGTAATACAGCCGCTAATGGGTACGGCACTAACCATGATAACTCGATAGACATTTGCGTTGTGTTGTGATATCTCCTTCCAAGAGTTATCACACATCTTAAAGTAAATCTTGATTTATTGAATTAATAAGAAACGATAACAGAAGTGGAGAGGAGAGAGAGTGCAATGGACTTACCGAAGGGCCTATCGTGCTCGCGCGCCATCTCTCCGTAACACTATGAAAGCATAGTTTTTTTTCTAGAGTTAGCTTTTGAAGAAATTTCTTTATCTCTAAATTTTATAAGTAAAGTCAATGCCGCCTAAAAATGTCTTAAAATAGAAGGTCCTCAGGAACTCCGTATTGCCAATGACTATACTGTTGATTTATATTTGATATTATCATCTGTATTAGATAAGAAAAACATAATAGTTCCCTCTTCCTGATTGTAATAACAATTAGTTTCAGCTTTTTAAAAACTTATTTATCGTCCCCCCCTCCTCCTTCTCCGATGTGACTGAGTATGGGGAATCGCCTTTTACAGACTAGTGCGCATCGAGTCTATCATATGTGCCACCATTAAGGGACAAATGTCAATGACAAAGGAAATTTTAAAGTCCAATTTCCCACCAGATGGAGGTCCTCTGTCTCCTATGTTTCTACATTGCGGAATTTCATAAAGCCAATTAGGAACTCAGGGGAAGCTTAATATTCCGTATAATCATACGGACATCGGCGCCAACAATTTTCTGCAGCTCGCAAATCCGCTGGCTGAACACTTGGACCGCTGGTTCAGAACCCGTCACCAATGACGTATAGTGCCAATGTGTATCCACGAAACCGTCCCCAGTTAATGTATACTTGATAATCTATTTACAGTGAACTCTCACTTATATACCGCCTCATTTACGCGCCTTTTTCACTTATACGACGATATTCAATGGTCCCAGCACATTCTGTAGCAAAATAATGATAATATCATTCGTTTATGCGTCGCTCTAAAGATAAATATTTCACTTATGCGCCGAATTTTTCGTGGAATGTAAAAAAATTAACTTATTTTCTTCTAAAAGAAGCATGTTTCTTCACTTTCCTCTTTAATCGTTTGCCATTTTGCTGCTCACAGATGGCATTTGTTTTCGCATAAACTAGAGTTCGGAGAGGGACAATTATCTATTATGAAGCAAATGCACCCACAGCTCGATCATAGCATCCTAAGACTACAGTTTCGTTCTTATTGTGGACTAATCATTTAGGAATAGCCAATGATCGAGCTGGAGGCAAAGATCCTCTTATTGTAGCTAAGATAAATTCACTTTAGGTACCAGTTTGTTGGCAATCTTATCTACAACTAGCTTAATACCCGGCACTGCCCGGGTGCTTATTAATACAACATAGCATTCAGGGAAAAAAAGTTTGAAAGAGTTCTATTCATATGGGTATAAAATAATTAGCATCAATCTGTCTCTTAGGTACAAACTTGAAAAAAACTAAAATATTACAGAAAGTTAAACGTTTACAGAAAAATAGTTTTATCAAAAAGGTGAAAATTAAAGATAAATGTTGTCTGTGCTTTGCCGCGTCCACTGGCATGAAATATATGCACATGGAAGTGAAAAAATTGCATCAATTTCACCCGCCAAATTTAAAATATTAACTTTTCTCTATTAATTGTTCCCACCTACAAAGTAAAAATTATTATAACTCGGAAATAAATCTATTTCCTCGTTCTGAAGGCTTATCTCCATTACAGAAGCAACTGTCGTCGCATTGCAAATTTGAAATTCAAATACGTGGTTCTTTTTATAAAGTCCACATGAATTATGATTGTTTTTTACTTATTTCAATGCTAAAAGGAAATAGGTGAGCCTTAAATTGAAAATTCATTACTTTAATCGTAATCATTGTTGGAAAATACTCATGTTTAAAAATCTCAAATTTCATCAATTTGAATGCGAAAAGGCCTATCTCGATTACAATATAAATAGGCTAGATTCCTATAAAAGGGTCATTTTTTGACAAAAAATTTAAATTTGAGCTTTATAGATTTTTTAAAATTTTAAGACCCAGCCTATGAGAATTCTAGGGTATCAAGGAACCTCTGTGTCAAGTTTGATGAAAATCTGACGCAAACTGTGGATTTGTATAGAGAACAAGTATATATACATACACTCATTTTTATAGATATAGATAAGAGGATCTTTGCCTCCAGCTCGATCATTGGCTATTCCTAACTGAGGAGTCCACAATAAGGACGAAACTGCAGTCTTAGGATGATCGAGCTGTGGGTGCATTTGCTTCAGTTCGGCTTTAGCCCTGGCTTATGGGCGGTAACCTACTGCAAATTATCTATTATGCATCGTTTTAAAGGAAACCGTTTATGATTAGGGTATGCTACAATTTTATTTTTCTCTTTATCACTGTAATTCAGTTACAGTCATTGCCAAACCGTGGCAATATAACCCTTTTCAACAGAAACATTCTCATTCATGCTCTCCTTACAGAACTTATGTTGCGTTTTAGACTTTTAAATAGGCTTATACACTTATGCGTCTCTCTCACTTTTGCGCGTTTTTCTCTGTTAGTGCCTTGGACCGGCTCATGAACGAGAGTTCACTGTATTTAATTCATAGAGTAAATAATGTTATTATGTAAGTTAATAGTTCGATTTGTCAAAGTAAATGATAAATGTATTAATAAAATAAAATAGAGAAAGTTATTTTTTTAATTATTTTTTTTTTAATTTTTCTTTTTTACAATTTATTTACAGGGTGGTTAAAACCCACAGTGCTCACAGGTTTATGACTCCGGCTCTAATAGACTGACTGATTCACAAGAAATGAATAAAATAGTTCGTTGTCATTAGACTTTTCAAACAGTTATCGCTTCTTTTTAAGCAATTAAACAGCCACTTGATGACGTTATTTCAAATTGCATCCTTTTATAAAAATCCCCCGCTCACATAATCTGCATAGAATATATTTGAAGTTTCATTCTGATCCAACTAGAAGAACTTAAGCTATGAGCCTCCGAGTCCTGTCAATTTTATCCTCCCTGTATTTCTTATTTACTTTCATTTTAGTAAACGCGAATTGGATTGAGTTAAGTTATTTCGCCAGAGAAAAACCGAAACAATCTCTTGCCGAATATTTAATTTATTATACATCCCATGAAAGAACCCTGAAGACTTTTAAATGAATCCAGTTATTGATTCTTAAATTGGCATCACCGAAAGACATTTTTTTTATTTCCAATAACAAACCTAAAACCAATTATATAAGTCAGTTCTCGAGTTTGTTGGAATCGAAAACTTTTTTCGTATGTCACTTAAGTTCACACCTGCTGTTCTTTCGTTCTTATTTGCCCTTCGGCAACTATCGAATGCCGCTGACAGACTGAAAAAAATCTACTTTTGCGTCACCAGTTTCTCGGAGTTTGATAAAAGTTCCAACTTTGTTAAGGCTGGACCGAGGAAAATAGTTATGGATGTTTCGTTATATTTGAGGGTTTTGTTTGGGAAAGTTTAAGTCGAAAATTAATTTAAATGACGGAACTGATTCTTTAAACTACAATATGTAGTTGTTATGAATTCGGTTAATTAACCGTAAATTAAATAGTTTTTTTAAGCTAGTTGATAAAATGGTTTTCATATAATAATCTTTGGCTTGTGTTATAATATTGTTTAACAGATCTTTCAGGAAG
The DNA here is from genome assembly GCA_038373865.1 of Uloborus plumipes. NCBI lineage: Eukaryota > Metazoa > Arthropoda > Arachnida > Araneae > Uloboridae > Uloborus > Uloborus plumipes. The sequence goes on along the minus strand of JAXGGA010016334.1, from coordinate 11,895 downwards.
TTCTTTATATTATTTGTTTAAAGTAAACGTTTTCACTAGTTAATTTCGTAATAAATGAGTAAACAAGCACTGGGAAATGCTCTAAAACCATTATTAGAAGCAGAAAGAGTAAATAACCAGTACAAAACTAATTTTTGAATGTGAGAAAATTACTGTATGAAATTTTATTAAATATAAGTAATGCAAAATATCAATGGCGGAGGTTATAATCAAAATGAATTACTTTTTTCTTTAAAAAAATATTTATAGCTTACTACGTAATATAAAAAAGAAACACCACAAAAGAGTGGTTGGAAATTGATTAAAATCTTCAAAAAGAGAGAGAGAGAAATAGCTGCAAACAATAAAGTCATCTTTATTTTGAAATGATATTCATAATACAGAGCGAGAATAGCTTCGACCAAGTAGAAAAAAAATTGCCCGTTCTCATAATTATTTATGGTGTATTTTTAAATGCCTGTGACCCTAATGTTAATATTATTATTTATTTATTTATTTTTATGTAATTTAATTTTTTTCTTTGTTTTGCTCAATGAAAGGCACAGGGTGCTTTTACTCCACAAATCTTTAATTTGTTAAGAGCAAAAACAAAAAAAAAAAAATCTCAATTAAAAAGTCTTGCTTTTTTTTATGTTTTTTATGTGTTTAATTCTCTTTTATTTATTTTTTAACGTTTGATTTGAACGCAACTGTATCCTATGCTAGATTTGAAAGAATTCAATGTTATTGAACCAATCTTTTAAATATTATATTACGTGAAACACATATACCTTGGAAGCATTGATAGTCAAATTTGTTTAAAAATTCAACCTTGAGTAACATTTGAAAAAAAAAAAATACAATTTTTAAACTATAATAATTGGGCACATTTTAACTCAAAAATGCTAAGCAGTGTTGCCAACACAGCATTTTAAATTTAAATAATTACATTTATTGTTTTGGTAAAATCTCAAAAACAAGAAGATAGACCGTGAGGGCCGCGCCCAGCACTCGCGAACCATTCTACTTAAAAAAGGTGGTGATGGGTTGTGAGTAGGAAATTTCCGAAGTTTTCTATTTAAAATTTGCATTTGCTATCCTTTTGACACATTCAACTAAACTATGTATTTGAAATTAGCATCGTTCTACGTTGTTTGATACGGTTTAACCCATTAATGCCTAGCGTCCCTTTTTAGGGACGGTTTGAAAAAGGGGCTGAATTTCCCCAATATGAACATTTCAACCAAATAATAGTGTTCAATGAGTACCTTGGTATTGTTTCAATTCGTTATTAACAGATTGCAGCACATAACCATTGTAAAGTGTGTTCTGTAGCAGTTTTAATATGATCTTTATCAAAAATGACATCGTTCACAATCTCGAGAAAAAAAGCTAAGTTTTCAAAGTTATTCCCAGCTTCCCAGTTTATGTTAATTGCTGATTTTATTTCTTCTTATAAAATGTCTTTTTAAATATTATATTGTAGGCAGAAAAAAATTTTAGTAAAAACAGTATGTACCCTCTGGGGTCTATCGTAACTTTTAAGGGACGATTTTTCTTTCCTTAATAAAAAAATTATTTTTTACATAATATTTTTTTATTATTTTTCCTGTCCATTAAACACTGTTTGTAACCAGTATACAAACTATCTTTGGAAAAAAAATGTCAGGCATTAATGGGTTAAAATGCTTTTTATTATTCTCCCCCTTATTGTTATCTTACCTAACCTCCCTATTTTGGTAAGATCAGAGAAGACCTAACGCATGCGTAAATGCGTGGAAGGTTTTACCTAAGAAAATCAGAGTCTGTTTAAATTTGAAAAATACTTGATTCTTTCTCCTATCCCATTTTCTGCCATTGATATCATTGTTTACATTATCGTCGAATCAAATCAAAGCAAAATTTGATGCAGCAGCTTTCATTCGATGATGCTGGCATATTTTGCTCACTTCTATGGAAATTCTGATGTTTGCAATACAAATGGCCTGAAATTGATCCCGTCAGTCACGCTACCTCAAAAATGGAAACTTTTATGCTAGCGAAAAATTTCCATTCCATTTGATATCGATTTGGAAGAAGGAAATATTTTTGAAGATAAGTGCAGAATTTTAAATTTCTGTTCAGCCTTAAAGGTTCGGAAACGAGAACAAATCTGATATTTAGATGTTTTTCCTTATATTGCAACAGTTATTTTTAGAAAATTTAAGTTTCTTTGTTTCAAACATTAGGGGCTTTTATTGAACCAAGCATAATTAATTTGTAATACTAGATGAACATTCGAAACATGAAAATAAAAATATGAATTGGATGACAAATTTAACGAATTTTTTTTTCGTAAATTTACCTGAAACATTTGAAAAGGGCAGTCCTCCGTAAAGAGTCGCTTATAAGCTTCCTTAAGCTTTATTTCAACAGTATGGATCACAATCTAAGTTCGAAATAAATACAGGAACGGAATGTACTTTTTTTTAGTCTACCTCTTCGATGGTGGAACCTCCTGTACTACCGCCTCAAATAAGCCGCCCTCAATATTACTTTCATTAGTCGCTAAAGTAATTTTACCTCCTAAGTTTTTTATGAAATAGGAAAACTATCCCCGTAATTCAGTCATTCCCAAATTAATTGACTAGTCGGCTGGGGTAGTTACGCGCTTAGGTGGTGTTTGGGGTTAGGAGTCTGCCTCATATACCTTTGGTTGCGGGCTCTGAACCCACAGTCCACGGACTTGGTCGGTAGAATTTGAGATGTGGATTTTCGCCAGCTCCGATGGCACGCGATTACTTGATTTACTTCCTGGTTAAATTAAATTTCTAGGGAAGTTTTGCATCGTGAACGTCAAAATGCCTTCCATATGGAGAAAAACTTGGCAACGAAATTCTCTATGTGCCATTGACATCCGCATCTTAGTAGTGCCACGTGAAAGACTGGATAACATGTTGGGGTTCCGGACCAAGTCTGCAAAAGGCCAACACCTCATACGCGGTACCATCGGAAAGAAAAAAAGTAACTGAAAAATGAAACACTTTTTTACTCGGAAAACTTACGTGTGGACTATGTTTGGAAGAGTTTTATGTTAAGAAAATTTAAAGTAAAATATAGATAGTTTAAAAAACAAAGTTCATAAGAATTAGGTAACTCAAGTAACTTACTGTACTAGAGTGGTGCGTCACACTAATTGTTGATGAACTGAAAAGTTTATCACTTCGTGATTGGACAAGTTTCTGTCATAAATTAAATTTGGTTAAAATCATGCGAGGTTGTTTTTGTTCCAAGATATAGATTAATATCAACCTTATTTGGGCCTGTGATGCCGAATGGTCGTTTGTGCCTGAGTGCTATGAGTTCAATTCCCACCGGTGCCTTTGGTGGTATTTCCTTTTTTTTAGCGATATATCATTCTTTTATTGTTTCATTCGTAAATAAATAAAATTTAATTGAACGTACTAACTTAGCTTTTCCAGCGCTCTATCCGACAGTGCTAATGCATCTTAATTTTCGGATGTTGTTCACCGAAGTAATGTGAAAAAAAAAGTTTTTGGTCAGTGGGTTTATATTTCGTCAATAGCCGTCATGATGAGCTTTAAAGGTAGGAAAAGATCATGAATTTGACAGAGAAATAAAGAAGGTCTCGCGTGGTAACCGAAAAACAGGCAAAAGAAATAATATGTAAGATATTTATATATTGGAATGCTTAAAGCTAATACTAGAGTAATTTTTATCAGAAGGAATAAACACTACTCGTTAAAAAAAGTTTTGGATCCCTTCAAAAAAAAAAAAAAAAATCCTTGGCACCATGCTAAAATGTGAAAATTAGCACTTTTCAGGAGAGCCAAAACACTGAATATAATTTTTTCCCACTTGACGTGTTTGGTTATTTTAAATTTTTAAATTTGTTATAGATATCTTTAAGTGTGAAACTATCGTTCGAAAATATTTTAATTATTTGTAAAATTCAAACTTGAAAAACGTGATTTTTCACATTCGTTATTTTAGCATGATGCCGACGATATGAGCATCTAATAGCAAGGAAATTTTTAATGATCTAAAAGCACTCACCGAAAATAAAAACTAAGGTAAAACAAGACATCAGACTCTAGCTAAAGCTCGGGAAAAGAAGTCGGAACACGTTGTGAGAAAGCAGCAAAATAATAACGCCATACCAAATTGGATAGGAAAAGAAATACAGAACGTTAGACGTGTTTTCTGACAACATAAAAATATTAGCTACTGAGAAATTACTAGAGCACTAAAATATTAATCGAGTCAAGAGTAGATGAGTCTTTCTGCAAATCGAACACGTTTCAGGAGATGAGGATCGAAAGCTTAGGTAACCACGTACAGAAAATTCAACGGGAAAGGGTTGTATATTTATCACTATGTGTCCCTTTCATTTTACCTGCGCGATATGTTACTGCAATGGAAGAAATCCAGTGTTAATCCGCCGTGCTAAGGGCAAAAGTGGTGTCTGCTGTCGAGTTTAAACTGAAATATTACTCTTTAAATTTTTGCGCTATCATGTATTTGATTCAGATGATACTTTTTCAGAATTTTTTAAAAATTACTTCCCGTTTTCAAATGAACATGAATTTTGTATTTAGGTAAATTACGTCACGGAGAGCCACCTAGTGTCGAAAACTCAATTTTGTGAAAAAAGTGCAGATATGATTTTTGTGCTTAGCACGACAGTATTAAGCAGTGAAGGCTCCAGTGTTGGTACTCTGTGGTGTACTGGTGATTTCCCGAGGGAACAAAGGTTTTGTTTTAAAACAGCAATCAACAAATTGCTTATTAATCTGATTTTTGAACGGTTGCCTCTACCACCACCAGCTTCCAGGCCCCCCCCCCTCCCCCCCACAAGTTCGAGAACTCCCCTCTTATCCGAGGCCTCTACTTCTTAGGGGAATAGCTTTCGAGTTCCACACACACACACACACACACCTATCGCCTTATATGTGTAAAAAAACGGTTATAATGACAATTCTTTATAATGTGGAAGTTCCAAGAAAATTCCATCATACTCAGAAAAAATTATTTTAATTGGGAACAATATTTTGAATTGGTTAGTTTTAATCAACAAAATTACCAGGCACTAAAGTCCTACAAAAGTAAGTCCTAACTAAGAACAGTCTCTAGTATGTCATTTTTAAACTTCTTTGTACGATTCCGTCTCCTACAGTACATCCTCGATTACAAAAAAATCTAAAGGTTTAAATCCGGAAATGGGGCTAGCAATTCTAATGTGATGATAAAATACGGCAAATTATGCCTTTATGATGTTCGCGTCCTTTTACCAGTTAAGGGTTAAATATTTTACAATCTTTTCTTCATTGAGATCTAATACTAAGAGGAGAGTAAACTTATACCGGCCCATTTTTTGCTCAAGCAAATATGGCAAAAGAAGCGCTTTCTTTCCATTCAAACGCAAATTTTGCTGTATAAAGTGATTTGCCATTCATTTTTCGCGTCCTTAATTTGCCCAATTTGGGAAGGCAAAAAAGCTGTTTTTCAGATTAATGTGTGTTATGCGTAGCGTTTTGTCATCTTTACTCAAAATTCAAACCGCGAACTTCAATGCTGAAGAATGGAAAGTTCTCTCCCACTTAAGTTCGGAAACTCAATCTTTTCTTGTAATTGTTTACATGAGATTTTTGACTGTAAATACATTCTGGAAGCTAGATAATCATTGAAATTGATGTATGCAAGGGTTCATAACAGTTTGTTCAACTGATCGACACTATATTTTATATATATTCTTTTTCGGCAGGACTTGCAGAATGTCGAGATGAATTGATCAGTGCATGGAGGAGTGCTCGTGCAAGATTGTGCTCGTTGGTGACAGTGGATGTGGAAAGACTTCACTCATTACCAGATTTGTTAGTGACACCTTCACTCAGGTAAAACATCTCCCCATCACGAATTAGTTTTTTTTTTTTTTTTTTTTCTTGACTCATTTTCATTATGAAATAATTTAGCTCCGAAATTTCAGTAACATATTACTTTCTAAACTTAAAAAAATTCATATTTTAGAAATATTAACCCTCGTGGGTTCCTTGGGGTCATATGTGACCCCAATGCAATTTCTGTTTAATATATCTTGTTAATCAACCATTTGTTTTTAATGGCATTTTGTGGCTTTTATTCTTTTAGTTTTCTATTCAAAATAATGCTATTATTGTGTCTTATTTTTCCCGAATTGCATTTTTTGCACACAAGACCCTTGTGGTCACTTCCCCAGAATGCCAAAAAAAGAGGACGTTGCAACTTTTGTCCAAGAGAACTGGGCAGAAAATGCATCGATAATGTCATAAGTGTTTGAAATTTACTTGCAAAAAATCATGTTTTTTCAGATCTGTAACAGTTGTAAATAAATCTACAGTTATTGTAAGTTTTGCTCTAAAATTCTAATTTTTAATGCATAAAATAAATTTTACTGTGATTGTGTCTTTTTATTTTTATTTTTTTAGCATTAAAACGTTTGTGAACTTAAAAAATGCATGTAACATTCAATAATAATAAATTAATTAAAGGAAGCATTGGGGTCGTTTATGACCCCAAGGGTCTTGAGTGTAACTGAAATGGGAGGGACCCACGAGGGTTAAATAAAATGGGGTGAACAGACGGTGTGTTGCATGCCTTTCTGCCTTTGCCTTGGCTTAGTGGTGGTAATTTCCTGCTTAGTACCCAAGCTTTGCATTCCATTTACGAGTTGAGCTTTTGCTCCGGTCTGTCGCTGGTGCGTTAATTTTACTTTAGCAACCAGTTTTTTTTTTTGCCTTCTTGGATTCTACTAGAAGTTTTCTGCCTCCAAGTCGGTTGCTTTCCTGTCCAGATAGATGAATCCTAATTTGGACAAAACTGCGGTCTCTGGATGTCAGAATCAAGCTGGCGGAGTATTGCATGCATTTTAAAATATGCTAAACAGCCTGCACAAACCTTCGACTTATTCAAAAACAGGGAATGTTGTCATCATGCACGAAAATAAATCACACCAAGAGCAAGCGAGAAAGTCGGAATCGCTGCCTCTTTCCGAGCATAGTCAGATGCTGATCTGGTGCTTTTGACCTCCCAGCCACTGAGGACCCAAAAATAAGTGTTAATATTTCTCTTTTTGAAAGAACTAACACTTTCGTCAATTTAACATAGCTGACTTAAGAAAAACTTTCTTGCTAAAAAACACTAGGTGTTTGTGCTTGTTAGTTTACGAAAGATACTCGAGTGATTTTAAAACAGTCAGTATCTGTGCTCTGGTACTGTCATATTTTGTTTAATATTTCGCCAACATATCACCTTCCGGTAACAGAAGATTCCGGTATCTCAAAAATTTGAAAAACCCCAAAACATGCTAGTCATTTGTTAAATATTTAATTAACATATTTTTGTGGTTGAAAAGTAAACTTAAGTTCTTCCAACGTTTTTCGCACAATTGCATAGTACTGCATTTTGGCAATTGTTGTGCGAAAAGCGCTAATTATTGCTTTAAAAGTCTACATTTATTGTTCTCTTACCACAGAAATTGCTCAGATTGTTTTCGGTCACTTGAAAATGGAACAGGATGTTTTCAAAATGCTTAATTATCAAACTTTTAAATATCTTCTTTAATCTCTCATATTTTTGCACTAAACGCATGTACGGTACTTGAAAAACTTTGTTAGAGATACCGAATGAAAGGTTTTACATTTGTCTGCATTGCTACAATATAAAATCGAATCCATTCTGTCAAAATCGTGTCCACAAAATCTGGTGAAGCTATGTTTCGAATACTTGACATACATGTCATTTATGTCACCATTTAAATGTTTTATGTACAAAATTATCCATACTTTACCACCAAGTTTATCCTTAAAAGTTGCAACTTAAGTAATTAAATTATTTTAGGCTATGGCTAAACTTTCAAAAAATGTACTCCGACGTGATATTCCAGCCAAGTTAGTGTAAAAATATATCAAGACAGGATTTGAAGAATAGAAAGGGAGCTTGAGAATGCATCATTTTTCTTAGCGAAAACTGTCTTTAAAATTACATTGGACACTAAGGGCTTGAACAGTTGCCCTTGTCATCCAGCTATTTATAAAACCATTGCAGTCACTCTAGAAGCGATTATTTAATAACCGGAAGACCTTGAGAAAGATGTCTTAGCTCACAAGGAATTTAACTGAAAAAACATCTGAAATTAATAAATTGGGAAAATGCTCTTCAAAAAATAACTTATTTAACATTTTATTGGAACAAAATTTCGTGCTCAAAGTCTTTTTTGCGTACATTCTCCATGAAGAGCATTTTCCAACTAAGTTTGAAGGTAATCCGTCTTTAAGTTCGGGATCTACGTTGTTCTTAAATATCGCTGTAGGCGCTAATGTTAAGTTTTTTTTAAACTGATCAATATTTAGTTACTCAGATCAAAAAACGAAATGTGGGAATTTGTTGTCTTTGCCGAGATTTCTTGAACAAAAAGTGTTTAAATCGCCCAGTTCATTTAAAAATTAGCGGGGACAGGTTGTTTGAACGATTCAAAGTTGAACGAAAAATTGTTCGAAGCGAAAATTCAAATACAAGGAGGTTTCCTTTCCAAGATCTTTCGAACAAAAAAAAAATGTTCAAATCGGTATGTTCAGTCAAAAGTTATTATGGGAGGAGGGGCAGACAGAACGACCGATATTTTCCCCATCTCAACCCCTACTTTCCAATTTTCTTTGGATTTTTTTTCCATCTGTTTTTCCTATTTTTCGATATTTATTTTAATTTTTTGTTCCTTTGACTTTTCTTTTTAACTTTGGGATATTTTTAAAATACATTAAGCCACTTAATTCTTTTCTTTCACTTTAAAGAAAAAGTAGCCTAAAAACGAAAGCTATATTTTTGCAAAGATTTCTAAAGTTTTACACTTTCATTTTTTACTCAATGCCTCAATCCGACAGAGCAGCAGTTAAGGGCTTTAATGTCGCAGTATTTACCAATAAAGATCGTATTAGTCCACACTACTAACTCGTCAAGTACACTACTAACAGCAAATAATATAACTAACCGGAAGATTTAAGTCCACATGCAAAAGCTTTGTGCATTTTTGTACGGTTCTGGCATTAGTTTACAGAAATTAAGTCGCTATCAGACAATTATTTTACTACATTACTTGAAAGCAACTGCACTTAAAATTCCAACCGTGTAAATTAGGAATATATGCAAGTTGGCTACCCTTTAATTTACTTTAATTTTAACTAAAAATCAGATTTTTTGTTTCACATTATCCATAAAACGAACTCCTACTTTCGCTTGTGATGCATTTTTCTTTAAGAAATGAATTTACGCTATGAATTTCTCAAAAAGCAACAAAAACTGTTTAAGAACATTTTTATTGTAGCATATTTGATTTCCGACTTTAAAATATGGCAAATTCACAAATTAAAGATTAAAAGTCTTAATCATAAAAAGTCTTGCAATTGCGTGCCAGTTGCAAATGTTCGAACTGTAGATAAAATTAAAGTCAACGTTACATGGGGGAAAAATCACTTTTTCAATTTTAATTCATCCATAAGAAGCTTTTTGATATCTTCGTCATCCAACTTCATATCCTTAGTATCTTTATCATACTCACTATCTTTGTCATACTTTTCTTTATAGCCCTGCTCCTCATACACTATCTTCTTTCCTTTCAACCTGTAAAATCCGAAATAGACAAGATGTTCTTCATCCCATTTCAAAAAATGTTTAAAAACAATATTGTGTCAAAATAGAAATTAACTAAAACTGGGGTACATCAATTATAAAAAAACTTCCATCTTTGATGGCTAAAAGTCTCAAATTATTTGGAAAAATAGTGTTCAACTTGTAATAAAAGGCCTTTACAGTCTTATTTTCAAACTAAGAAAATTTAACACCTGCTTTTGAGTGAAACTGTTTTAGCGTATCTTACGGGCTATTCATTTCACCAGTAACATTTTTATTTTCAAATAATTGGATCGTTTCTTATAATTCAATAATTTTGAAAGAAAAAAAGTCGGTAAAACCATTAATAGATTTAGCAAGAAAAATTAGTTTTATTTTAAGGCTTAATTGTGAATGCAAAAGTAGTTAAACTAAATTTAATTGTTTTTATCCATTAAATATACTTGACCGATAAAAGAACAATTATGAAGGCTTAGTTTATGTCAAAGATTCTTTATAGAAAGGATATTCACAAAATAATTGTACGTTGAATAGACTCAAATTAGAATCCTCTATATTCGCTGTCTCTCGACATTGCTATTTGAAACAGCAATATATTATCTTTTGTGAAAGGGATTTCTTCAGACTTCTTTTAAGTCAGACAAACCTAATCTGTACATCGTCTAGACTAATTTAATTTAAATCCTTTTCATATCGGAAGGAAACTTTTCACGATCTGATATACATTGTTGCGAAGCACACATTTTTGCCGAGTTTTTCAGCACTTATAGCCATCCAAAGTAAAAAAATTACGGCCTTTAAAAATATCTAAATAAGATCCAATAAGCACTAGTACAGTTGTAGAATTATTTTATACTTAAAATAGATCTAACGTATATTAAATATGAATTAAGAGACAAATGGGCAGATTTAATCTACATGAAAAGGAGCTATGGCAAAAAATTTCAGAGTTGGCCTGCTTAAACAATCTGCATCATATCATAAGCGCAGATTGCGCCCAACTGCATCGATTTGCTCAGGAACAAATTTTATAAATATTCGCATAGGTACACTTAAAATAAGTACACAAAACAAGGAGCTTGCTTTAGTGTTAAACATGTTTTGTATATGTGTGGTTTTGAGTTAACACACAACTGCTTTTGTTTCAATCTTTTGATTGAAGATTCATGTTATAAAAATTTTTAGTTACCGTTTTGATGAAATGATATAACTTTAAATAACTTTTAGTTGGAAATTCATTGAATGCACTGAAGACCATTTTCAGACAGTAAAATTTTAAAAACTTCGTTAATAACAAGAAGTTCCGTACGGAAATGAATGTACTTTTTTGTATACCGGCGTAGACTTTTTAGCATCTGATCAACATTCTCTGCGTATTATGTCAAACATATTTTTTTAGCATTTGAGGCCGATTTCTAAGAACAAAATATGCCTCTCGTATCTGATGAAATAGATACTTAAACGAATAAATTATGTAGTACCTTTTAAACAATACAACATTTTTAAGTTAAAAAACCTTTGGGTCATTCCGTGTCAACTCAACACAGGGCTCAGACCTCACCCCCTCAGATTGATGAAATTTGGTACAGAGGTAGTGTTCATATAGACATGTTAAAATCTAAATTTTTTTTTGAAAAATACGAAGAGGTTTTGAAGATACAGCGCTGTAAAAGTAACAAAAAGGGGTCAAAACATGTGAAAGACACAATTTTCAAAATGACCTAAAAATTTTTCTAATTGAGATAGAGACCTGAAACAAGTGCCATTTGACAGCATTTTTAAGGGCCTTTTGAATGATATAAAACATGATTCGGTCTAAAAAGAATTTATTTTAATTAAATTTGAATTAAAATTTAAAATTTAAATTTCTCAAAATGCGCCGCCTCAATTTTTTTCAAATTTTTTTGTAAAAATGCTTATACACTACTTAAATGGCTGTAAAAGTTTCAAGATGGGCTTACAATGGGTTCATGTTGAAAAAAATCATTGAATAAAGCAGTAATGGATCTACAGCACAATTTAGCATAATATAGCATGGTTTTAGCACTAAAAAATATATATATTTAAGGGATGAAATGGATTCAGATTGATTAGCTAGTTAAATTTCAAGTAGCTGATTTCAATATTATTTGCAATTAATTTAATTTATTTACCTGTTGTCAGGTCTTTCTTTTTGAATTTTTCCAGGGGAAGGGCAGGGGCAACGACTACAAACAATGTAAATCCACCCAAAACCAGCAAAAATTATACCCACTT
>JAXGGA010016333.1:0-26887 GCA_038373865.1 Uloborus plumipes | reverse complement strand
CCAGGCTGCTGCAGCTGGTCCTTCCAGGCTCGAGCTCCTCCTGCGTATTGAGGATGAGGACGTCATCGTCGAGGTATGGGGACTGCAGCTGCATGGACGTCTGGGAAGCCGGTCCTTGATGGGGTGGAGAAAGCTCGGGGCTTTAGTTGTCGATCGTGGATCCTCTCTCCACCATATGCAGCTTTTATTATGTCCATTAACTTTAATTCGGAGTTGTTTTGCATTCATATTTGTATTCAATTTCCTTATTTTTCGACTCTTTGTAGCAAAGGAGTCAATCAGTTGCATGCGGAAATCATATTACGTCACGGGACTTTGTAAGAGAGGGAAATTACAAATAAAATAAACGCATTGTTCACAGCAATGTTGAGCCCACCATTTCCGTGATTTACGTGCCAGATCGATCTGCACCGTCTACACCGCCCATACTTTTATTAAAACTAGAAAAAAATAATGGGCGCGGAATATTATTTTCCTCACTTCCTATTCTTCTACTCACCATGGTTTTATATGCTCACTATAGTTACTAAGAATGAAAATTTATTTTTTATCTTTCCACACAGAGTAAGCTAAATTGGGATTTCTTCGCACTGGAATACTTTAAATCCTCCAATATTTTGTGCTTCAATTTGTTCGAAGATGTTTCCGTGTTCCCGTAACTGTTCGGGTTGCTTATATTCCATGTTTGTATAGATCTCGCATTAAAGGAGCACCAGTAAAAAATCTCAAAATTCACACAATGTACGACATTCACGGTTTTTGTTATGAGTGGCTAACGACATCATAATCTAAACCATCACTTGAACGGGTCATTTGGTCTCTTTCCGTAGTATATTTCAAAATTACACATGTTGCCCTAAAAGGAGTACACAGCATCCAAACTTTAATGCAGCGTTTTACAGGTTTATTTATCATGCACTGGACAATTCCTAACCGCCTTTTGTATTTCACCATTGCTTCATTTAGTGATAAATCTTTGTATGGATGGAAATGATTTTTGAAATTTTTCCAAAATTCCTTCATGGAGGCCTCTATAAGGGTACTTCTGCTCGGCCAGAAAAATGAAAATATTTGTACATGTGGTAAAAGCGATCTCTTGTTATTATTTCTTTGACTCTTTCATTTCCCAAAATAGAATTTTCTGACCCTTTGCAGTTTTTTTTTCTCATGATTAAAATAATTGCGAAAAAATTCCACAGTTCTTGCACATGTTGCAGAGGAGACCAATTACGTTTCTTTTGATTTTGTGTCGGCAGACAGGCCTGAGATATATTGTTTCCAATTGTCATTTGTGTGCCTCCTGAGAAGGTTGTCGACATTGCGCTGCATGTTCTTGTATGCAGCGGCAGCGCTGGGGTCTCTGGTACGTTGAAATTGTTTTCGAAGTTGGTTTTTCTCCCTAATGGCCTTTTTAATAAAGTAAGGGAGATCAAACCTAGAGTCTCTCTCAGTAGTGATGGGCTTGGAGACCCTAGTATGGAGGGACTTAATTGTATCACTGAAGGCGTTTATAGCCGAATTAAGCTCCGCCCCCTTGTTTATGTTACTAAAGTTAAAGTGTATAGTGTTAAGAATGCGCCGAAATTTCGGCCAGTCATGGTATTGAAGCGTTTGGGAGTGAGGTGTCTACCGTGATCGCATCGAACAAAAACAACACCGGATTATGGTCAGAGGAGAGCTTCGGTAGCGAAGTTACCTCGACCTTAAACGGGAACCGTTTAATTAATCCAATGTCGATTGTTGACGCATGATCGACGGTGACACGTGTAGGTGTAGGGGGAAAGGCAACAGAGATACCCGTCTGTTGGACGAATGAGGATATGGCTAGGCCATAGGCATTGTTTCTGTTGCAATTCCAAGATGTGTGGTGAGCATTTAGGTCTCCGCAGACTATTGTGCTGTGTGCAGCGCGGAAAAGAATTTCCAGATCATTACTGAGCCTTTTTTTCTGTTCACGCAATGTAATGGGGTCACGATCACTGGGATTAATAGTAATAGAGGTAGCCTCAGTGGTGAGTAGGGGGGGTGTTGGGTGGTGAAAGTGGGGGATGGAGCGTTTCACGTAGATAGCTGTGCCTCCCATAGTATGACTACAGACGGAAGCTCTATCGTTTCTGTAGGATGAGTAATTAGCAAGTCCAGGAGTTTTTCTACCACTCTTTAAGTGGGTCTCCTGGACAAGAATAATATCCGGCGAGTGATCATGTACAAGTTGGCGAAACTCAGCGAGATGGCGGAGAAGCCCATCGGCATTCCAAGACAACAAAGAGAAGCCAAAAAAGGGGAGCAGGACCATTACGGGGCGACAAATGACTCATCGGCCTCCGTAAAGGCCTGGAAAATGATCCACAGTTTATTTAGTGGATCAGGCTCGCTTTTGAGCAAGGGGAGGGTATTTTTGATAAGTTTTAGTATGGCTGGGATATTGAATCCCTTGAACATGCCAAGGTTCTCCCTAATGGAATCCCCTATCGATGGTTCTTCTGAAGCGTTGTTGGGCTTGCAGCTGGCACGGCGCGACTGACTCGTTTCCGAGGCAGTCGAATTGCCGGCTCGCGGAGCAGGTTTAGCTTGGAGGCTAGAAGCCTCCTGATTGGCCGGCTTGGAAACAGCATCGGCGTACGAGCGCTCAGGGTTGGCAGGTTTAAAGTTGAAAGTTTTACGGGGGTTGGGGAGGTTTTTGGCCGAAACATTAGTTTTTGACCCCTGAGTGCTCTCTTGGGTGAACTTTTTAAATTTTGGGCATCCTCTGCAGGATGCAGGATGGGAGTCCTGATAATTGGCACACTTAGGCGCCTTGAGCTTGTCCCCATGCGGGCATTCGCTGGTGAGGTGCTCCTCCCCACACCGAACGCAGCGAGGTGTCATAAAGCAATTAGTACTACTATGGTTATAGTTCTGGCACCGATGACACTGCGTCGGCCCCTTACGCGCCTTGTAAGGCTCGATCGTAATATATGTGTGGAATAATTCTTCCACATCATATATCTTACCAACTTCCACCGTATGATTAAGGTGGAGTTGGAAGATGGGGAGGGGGATGGAGCCCTTTCGCATGAGCTGGGACACTTTGTTCCCGCTAAAGCCCTGCTCCTCGAACGCCCACTTCAGATCCTCCTTGTCGGTCTTTAAGGGTAGCCCCTTAACAACGACCTTCAAGGGCTTCTGTTGTCTAGGTAAATGGACAAAATGCTGGATCTTTTGGTCCTGCATGTATTGGGAGAGGGTGCGGTGGTCAGTGGAGGTCTCCGGGAAGACTCTCGCAAACTGGCCAGCAAGGCGCACCTTGAATTTCGCCCCCGTGTCTTGGCTCAGCTTTTTTACAAAGTCAGTATAATTATCGGGGCAGAGGGCCAATATAGGCTTAATTTTTGATTTAGTTTCAGTATTGGAGGTTGAGGCCATGGGCAAAGAATTTTCCTCGGCGACTTCCATGTTTTCGCCGTCCTGGCTTAGGGGCAGGAACCTGTTTGAGGTATTAACCTCGCCTTTAGTAGCTTCCACTTTTGTGGTTTTTGCAGTTTTGCTGGGGGCAGAGTACCGGTCGGCGGTTATCTTTCTTTTTGAGTCTTTGGCTTTACTAGCCTTATTGGTTTGGTCCCTATTATCAATTAAGACCAGCTCGTCAATGGAGAGAAGCAAACTATGCTCACCCTTGTGATCCAATGGGGCAGCCTGCCTCAGCTCCAAGATGACGGCGTTGAACTCCCGCACCCATATGCAGTATTCAGTCGGAGTGGCGGCACCAATGGTGGCCATCGTCCTAACTGCCGCGCGCAGCCTCTTCAGGAGGGCGTCGATCTCCGGCGTAGCTCCCCGGAACCCCAGGTAGCCGTGCGGGACATCATGGAGGGGGGGGGGGGAATTGTCGCATTCGCATTGCATCTTCAATGCTCTTTGCCGTACCGACGAAGTAGGCTTGACACTCCTCAACGGAGTAGTTAGTCTTCGACATCGCAATAAGCAAATTCCTTCTACGCACGAGGGGGTAAAAACGACCTCCTCGTACGGGATCCAGAAAGGGAATGGCGACTGAGGAACGGGAGACATTATTGCTCGTTTTTTACCATTCATGATGAGAACTAGCACACCAAAGACGTTAAGCAGCAGCGCAATACACGTGCAAAGCCTAATTCAACGGCAAGAATTCTTATCTCTCCGATTATTGCAGGGTTGCTGCAAATATCCATCCACGTGTGGAGGAAAGGAAAATTACGGTTAGAACCGGATGCTTATGCTTTCTAATGTAGCCCTTTCTTTACTTGGCAGTGTTTGTCCACAATTGGCAGTAATCGCTTATTGTGGCAATCGCCAAAGTTTTTTTTATTATTAAAATCGCGCCTAGTGTCGATGTCGCAACTTTTTGTTCCTGTTTCGCATAAAATCGGATCTTATCCATAGTCGATTCAATTTTTCCTTAGAAACCAACATATACTCCACCCGTCGAATACTGATTTGCTTTTGAGTCGTCCTTCGTTCACCCCAACATTTAGAATCCGAATGAGACAAGCGCTTAATGACCGACAAATTTTGATACATACAACTCACCAGAAATTATTCAAGCATGCAATGAAATAAATCTTGCTGTTATTCATGATTTTGGTAAATTTCAAAATGACACCACAGATCATTCAGTATTTTAACAAATCTATTATGAAGTTAAACATAAGCATTAACGGCCAAATGTATGTTAATTAACGGCCAAATTGTATCACTAAAATTAAGTACCTTTTGCTCTGTTTTCACTTCCGAAGTGAAAGCCATATTCACAGCCTTGCAATCAATAGCACAATCAAACCACAAAAAGTGCATAATGTACACATATGAAAAACATAAAAACATAAAAATGGGGAAATGAATAAATTGGATTTTGACAGATGACTTATAATTAATATGCTTTTTTCATTTATTTTTGTATTGAAAATATCTTTTAATTTCAAAGAACCTATTTTAGCTTATTTAGCATTATCATTTAAATTGAAAATTGTTGTAGGACATAAAAATTACATAAGATATTTAGAAATAAGAAAATTCCTCAATCGGTTTAAAAAAAAAGGAAAATTCTTCGTGTAATGGCTCTTTTTTTTTAAAGTGACTAGTTTAAAAGTGTCCCCTGACTAAAAATGAATAGTCAGGTGGAGCGAGGAGAGAAAATGAATAGACAAGAAATAGTCAAATGAGAAAAAATCAATGCTGAGGAGGCAAAATTGATGAAAATGAAAAAATTCAAGATTTCGAGGGTTAAGTGAAAAGAATATTCAAATCAATTTTTTTTTTCAAATAATGATTCAGGTCATGTGGATTATATTAATTAATCTTTGCCTTGTGGCATTTCCATCTACATCTGGTGGTGTGGACATATAATCGTCACTGTCACTGTGGTTAGTTTCATTTTCACGACGTTCTCTCTCGATGCATTGCTCGACGTCATCTGGCTCTTCCACATTGTGGTGTATGCATATGTTGTGCAATACAGCACAGGCGTTTACTATTCTTGCAACCACTAGTGGATGGTAATGCAGCTCTTTCAAAAGACACCTAGATTAGTATAATTTAGTTATGAGTAAACTAATTATATATAAAAAGCTTACTGATCAGGGCATTTTAATGATAAGAACAAAGACATATTCCATTAATTAAACTACACATAAAGATGTTTACAAATGTCTCGCTCATCTTTTTTAACATATCAATTGTTTTCATTTTAACAATTTAAACTTTAAAAATTTACAAATTGAAATAGCATTTGAAAAGACTTATGATTTTTGATATAAGTAAAATATTATTTATGAAGCTCACCTAAACCTGGATTTCAGCACTCCAAAGCATCTTTCAATAGGATTTCTTGTTTTTTTGTGCATATTGTTATAGTGCTGCTCTTGCTGATTGGGTCTGTCGTGGGTCATTGGAGTCAGGAGCCATATCTCATAAGGATATCCACTGTCACCTTCAAAACAAAGCAAAAGCATGATCACATGTGTAGTGGTGATAATTTGCATCACTAACTGCATCGTAAAATCTGCAATAAACAAAACATACAGCAGTCAAAATGTAAATTCCTGCTGTTAACTTTGAAACAAAAATTACCTAGCAGCCAAACATTATGGTCAGATTGAACCACCTCCCTCATCCTCCTCTTCATTGCGCAGTTTCTCCAAATAAAGGAATCATGGGCAGACCCAGGAAATTTCGCATTAGTGTTTAAAATTCTTAACTTCGCATCACAAACCTGTAAAGATAACCAGAAAAGTATTTAAAGTAATTAAATATAGTAAAGTAATTAAAAGTAAGTATTTAAAGTAATCAAATATATAACGTGAATTGTTTTTTCAAATTCATCCTCCTTATAGGCATACATTTCCTTGGTGCACGCAAAAGCGGGCAATTGATATTGGAGTTCCTTGCAATATGCAATTAATACCTAATTTCATAAGAGATAAAAAGTTGAATTGTTCAAATTTTGTTTATGCATTTAACAATATAAAACTAACTATAGTTAACTTTGGAAGTTAATTGTAATAAAGATTAGAATTCTTACCATCTGAACATTGATTGAATGATCTCCACGACGGTTGACGAACACGTGCTCCGGGTAAAGGTCGTCTTCATTTGGAAGATTTACCACTTTGACGTGGGTGCAATCTATTGCACCAATGACCCCTGGCAATTGGGCCAACTGATAAAAATCAGTCTTACGTTGTTGTAGACTTCTGTTTTCAAAAAAAGAAAAAAACTTTTGTAATTTCTGTCGAATTGAAAATTGTTAATTATCTTAATCTTTGTAAGCAAGAATACATAGAAAAATTCAAATTTTTTTGGATTAAAGTTAAAGTGAGAATTGCTTGCTTCAAATTACAAGGAATTAAGTATTCTTGCTCCTTTTCCCCCTGATGTAATGGCTCTGCAAATGCAATTATCTCTGATAGGGATGCACCGAGTACTCGGTAAATATTCGGTACTCGGCCTACTCGGCCAATTTGCCGAGTACTCGGTACTCGGCCAAATTTGGATCAGGTACTCGGCCGATACCGAGTAGTTGTAGAAAATTGAATAGTTCAAGACACATTTTTCAATAATTAAAAATATGCAAGTATACATATAATGCTATCATTTACAATTAATATATTTATAAAATATGACTGAATTCTACATATAAGTTTTTAAAAAGTTATAATACCAAATCAGTATGAAAATTAACTAAGAATGTGCAAATGTAATTAACTTTTTCATATCGCATATTGGTGTAGGGGAACTTACCTTTGGTCAGGAACAATCCAAGTGATCCTTAAGATGAATAATTAATAAACTCATTAAAAAGAAACTTTCAATCATATTCCAATATATTTCTAATCATTAAAAATTTAGATTACGAATTTTTAAAATCATGGTTTTGCAGATTTAAACTTGTGGCATAGTGATGACACTGAGAAGTAAAATTAAGTCATTTTTATTAGGGTGAGAAAAAGATTGTCTAATATTTAATGAAAAAAAGGGAAAATGCCAGCAAAATATTTTAATAATTGAAATTGTTGTATCTTAAATTATGGTGCAAAAAAACTAATCTTTCAGCATTTTCTGGTGAAAGCGTATTCCTCAGACTACTGCAAATATAACCTGCCTCGGAAAAAAACCCTCTCGCTGTACACACTAGTTGAAGGTGCACTAAGAAACTTTTTTGCTAGTTTGCATAAGATAGGAAACTTTTTTTATTTTTTTTCCACCAGGCTAAAGGACTATTTGTTCTATTTAGTAATTCTCCAGAAAAGAAAGATTCCATCTCTTTCTTTAACATCTCTTAATATTCGAATTAAGTGTTGGTATTTTCACTATTGACATTTTCTTGTGCATTTGAGACTTCATCAAAGCACTGCCAGAAAGTTGACGAACTTTTTTGACGAACAAGTTTAGAGAATTAGAACTAATCAATAATAGATTAATATAATTCCAACTTAATTGATACTTTACATTTATTCATTTTAAAATAACTTTTTTCTAAAATTTTTGACAAAATAAATAAAATATTTTAAACAATGCATAAGTTAAATTCAGTGGGATTTTTGTTCTAAGAACTATCATATAGAGGTCCATTCCAATGATCAGTTCATATGTCAGGGTTCGAATTTACCAGGGTGTAAAAAAATCAATGATTTTTTTTTTTAAATCAAAAAAATCGGATTTTTTTTATTTAAACCAGATTTTTTTGATTTAAATCGGATTTTTTTTTATTTTTTTAAAAAAAATTAGAAACTTCAGTTATTAATTAATTTTTATTTATGAACAACTTACCTTCACGTTTTTAAAAATACAAAAACACCTTTGAAGTAAAGTTTCACCAGTAAGAAACCCAGAAAAAAGTGTTAGAAGCCAATCTGAAAATAATCCTGTCTACTAGCTAGGATAAAAATCAAATGAGGCAGGTAGCTCAACCCGATCCTCACTTCATTCACCCCCCCCCCCCTCTTTATTTTGCCTTTGTTTTGTAAAGCTGGAATATGTTCCATTTCAGCCACTAATAAAGACTGCACCCCCCCCCCTCCCAGTTGCTAATGCAAGGCATAGAAAATTCATCTTCTGTTTGGTTGTATTTGTTTTTTCTTCTCACTGAAAGTATATCACACATTCCATCATGTCCCTCCCCCCTCAATTCACTCTTTGCAACACCTGCCCAGCACCTGCATGTATTTTCTTTATTTCACATATTAGACAACAAATAGCACTATTTGTGCATACATATTATTTGGACTGCAACCTTCTAGCATCTGTGGAGGGGGGATGAGTAGCATTACTTTTCCATTTATTAGATGGAAATCAAAGCTCTAAAACAAAATGGTGAAAATAATGAAATTGGGATTCTCCAAGAGAATTTTTTAAGGATTAAAATAAAAAGTGATTTAAAAAAAAAATCAATTGATTTAAATCATTGACACCCTGGAATTTACTACTGGTCCATTGGTTCCAGACCAGTAAAACTCGCCTCGAATCACCATAAAAATAATAAACAATCCAAAGACCACCATTTTTTTTAAAGAAAAAAAATGTGTTGTCAGTTAACCAGCATATATTACTGTTCACTGGTCGAGAAGACCAGTAAAATTTTGTAATGATTTCTAACCCTGTATCGCTCTATGTCAATGATTTTTTTAAAAACAATTGGTACTCGGTACTCGGCCGAGTAGTGAAAGGTCGAGTACTCGGTACTCGGCTACTCGGTAAAATGCTACTCGGTGCATCCCTAATCTCTGATAAACTAGTGTCCAGTAGCACTGGTTTGCTTATAATTAATTTAACATAAGTGACAAGAACAAAACGTACCTTGCCCCCCCGTTGTCCGTTTACCTTGTCGTGGTGGGGGGGGGGGGGCTTGCGGTGTGGTGAGTTCGGGGCGAGCTCTTGGGCGGAGTCGTGACCCCCAGTTGCTCAAACAGAATATCGGCGGGAAGGGATTTGTTTCTCCTTCCTTCCCTCATCACACTTACCAAATTTCGGAACAAAAACCCAAGCCAAGGTTCAGCGACCGTGCCGATGGCTGCATGGTACCGGGGCCAAGCGGTGCCTCAAGCGGTCGACTTCAGGGCTAGCTGGCGAACCCTGTCGTATGCAGCCTTACCCCTGTGTAGGGGGGCTACGCAGGGGCTCGACCCCGTTTTTTCCCCCCAGTTCTCCGGTCCGCTCATGGATTCAGATATTAAAAACCTTTCTCCCCCTAGTGGGGAGCGTCAAAATGTTTCGTCAAGTGACCCAAGATTTTTCATTATTAAGCGCAGTGACCAAAATTTAAATCTCATTAAACTTTCTCCCTTTTTGATCAATAAAGCACTTACTCATTCAATAGGCGAATACCAATCCGTTAAAAAACTACGTAGTGGTGAACTTTTAGTCGAAATCAAACATCCAAATCAAATCAAACCCATAATGGCTGTAAAACAACTAGGTTCATATCTCGTAAATGTTTCAGAACATAAATTTCTTAATTTTTCGAGAGGCATCATTTCAGAGCCTGATCTTCTTTTTACATCCGAAGAAGAGATTCTAGTGGAAATGCTTAGTCAGAATGTCAGTGGAGTTAAAAGGATGAAAATTAAACGAAATGGAGAAATGACTGATACCAAACACCTTATATTGACATTCAGTACTCCTGTCCTCCCTGCACGTGTCAAAGCTGGGTATCTCTCCTGTCCAGTAAGACCGTATATCCCAAATCCGCTTCGGTGTTTTAAATGCCAGCGGTTTGGACATTCCAAGCCTCCGTGCCGTGGCACAAATACTTGTGCCAGATGTTCTGAGCCCGGCCACGACAGCAATGAATGCTCCAAGGATTATAAATGTGTCAACTGCAAGGGAGATCATCCCGCATACTCTAGAAAATGCCCCAAATGGCTCCTCGAAAAAGAAGTACAAGTCATTAAAACTACCGAAAAAATCTCGTATCCTGAAGCCAGAAAAATTATTGAATCAAGAACACCCACTACAGGCCTTTCTTACGCTGCTGCAGTTAAAAAAGTCTTAAAATCCTCAAGCACCCAAACAGATGCTCAAACAGAAACAAGTAATAAACCAAGTAGCACACTCAAACAAAACAAATCAAACTAAATTACCTAACTCTCCAAAATCAACAAATAATCAGATCCATATTTCAAAATCACAACAAAAAAATTCTAACGAAACTAAAGTGCAAACTGTACAAAAACCCAGTACAAGCACCGCAGTAACATTTACCGTAGACAACACAAAATATCAAAATCAAAAGAAAACTGTTGAAAAAAAGAAATTGATCAAATCACGTGCTAAAATTATGGTAGCCGCCAAACAGAGGCCTCCTAACTTTTATAATTTCAAAAAAGAGGACTTCTTATATTCTGGAAAGAAAAATAAATTGACGAAATCTCTTCATGAGGAAGTTGTTCGCCCTCACGAGGAAGTAGATGATGTTGAATTTAAAGAACTTCCGCCATCCGAAGATGAAGGATGGACGGACGTCCCTACTAAATGAGCTACTTCTCTTTAATTTGGCCTTTTTTCTCTTCTTTTTCCATCATGGCCCTGAGCATTATATCTTGGAATTGTCAGAGTTACTCGCATAATGTCACGGACGTCAAAGATCTTGTCGAAACTCACCAACCGGCCATTTTCTGTCTGCAAGAGACATTTTTGTCACCTACTGATAGACCGAGGTTGAAAGGTTTTGAACTGTACCGCAAGGACTGCTTGACAGGAGACCGTCGTTGTGGAGGACTGGCGATGCTAATCTCCACTGATTACGCATCTAGCAAGCTCAACATCAACACGTCCCTTCAGGCAGTAGCTGCGCGTGTTCACCTTCACTCGCTGATCACAGTTTGCTCTATGTATATTCCACCTTCTTATGATTTGAGAAGTGTGGAATTGCAGACATTTATAGATCAACTCCCACCCCATTTGTCATCTTGGGGGATTTCAATGGCCACAATCCTCTCTTGGGGAGTCCAGACACCAACAGTAGAGGATTGATAATAGAAGATTCTATAAATGACAATGATCTATGCTTACTGAACAATGGTGAAAATACTTATTTCCATCTTCCGACGCAGACATACCATGCCATCGATCTTGCAGTATGCTCACCTTCTCTTCTGCCACTGTGGGATTTCCATGTTGAAAGTGGACTCTACACTAGTGGTCACTTTCCCATCAAGATAACATTTACAGGACGCTGCAGCTATCAACCGCAGCAGCAAGCCCGTTTCTGCCTTCATCGAGCTGATTGGGCAGCATTTACCCAGTTGGCAGAAATAACATCAGAAGTTGTGAACGAAACTGACATTGATGTAGCAGTAAGCCGAGTAACAGACATTATTCTAAATGCAGCGAACGTTACTATTCCAAGAACCACCAAAAGGAGGATTAAATTTCCTAAGCCTTGGTGGAACTCTGATTGCCAAGCAGCCTACAAAAAACAGAAAAAAGCATGGAACACATTTCGTCGGTATCCGACCACACAAAATCTTGTGGCACTTAAACGAGCTCGTGCTGAAGCTCGGAGGATACGACGGAAAAGCCAGCGTGACTCATGGCAAGCCTACGTCAGCACAATCACGACGTCTACCCCATCAAAGACCGTATGGGGAAAAATAAAAAAAATCGCTGGAAACTATACAATATCTTGTGCTCCGATTCTAGAGAAAAATGGGCAAACATTATCAGACCTTAAGGAAGTAGCTGACTGCTTGGGGACTCATTTGGCAGAAGTCTCCAGGGCAGGCAATTATAGCTCAAAATTTTTAGCTTTAAAATCCCTTAAGGAACGAAAAACCCTTAATTTTAACTCAAACATTTTAGACTCATACAATCATAATTTTACTTTTAAAGAACTTGTTGCAGCTTTGAAAAAAACTCGCAATACTTCACCTGGACCGGACGAAATTCATAATAGCATGCTGACAAATTTGAGTAAAACCTCCCTAGAATATATACTACATCTTTTTAATAGAATTTGGACCGAACAACGTTTCCCAACAACTTGGACTCAAGCAACAATCATACCTTTATTAAAACCGAACAAACCATCCAATCAACCCGCAAGCTATAGGCCAATAGCTCTTACAAGTTGCCTGTGTAAATTGATGGAGCGGATGGTTAACGCCAGACTGATTTTCATTCTGGAGTCCAATCATCTGATATCTTCCTTTCAAAGTGGATTCAGGCGCGGCAGAAGCACAATTGACAACTTGCTGCTTCTTGAAACATCAATTAGAGAAGCCTTCCTTAAACGTAAACATCTCGTGAGCGTATTCTTTGACATTGAAAAAGCATATGACCGTACTTGGAGATATGGGATACTTAAAACCCTACATGAGTATGGGTTGCGAGGTAACCTCCCCATCTTCCTCTCCAATTTTCTGAAACATCGATCTTTTCGTGTACGTGTCAAGTCTATTCTGTCGGATACCTTCATTCAAGAAGAAGGGGTACCCCAGGGAAGTGTGCTGAGCGTAACTCTTTTCCTCATAGCAATCAATAGCTTAGTCGAGCAACTGCCCCCCGCTGTCAAAGGTACCATGTTCGTTGATGATTTTCAAATCTCCTTCTCTTCACCGAACATGAGTATCATTGAAAGACAGTTACAAATATCCATTAATAAAATCACACAATGGGCAGAGAAAAACGGTTTTGCTTTCTCGGCTCAAAAAACATTCTGTATTCATTTTTGTCGTAAAAGAGGACTTCATCCAGAACCGAGTCTTTTCATTAATAATCAACCGGTATCTGTTAAGGATCAAGGAAAATTTCTTGGTCTCACACTTGATAACAAACTGAAATTAATCCCTCACATACAAGATCTAAAAAAGAAATGTACGTTGAAATTAAACATTCTCAGGGTCTTGGCTAACACTTCATGGGGTGCCGATACAGAGTCCATGTTAAAAATTTACAGGGCTCTAATACGCTCAAAACTTGATTACGGATGTCAAATTTACGGCTCCGCCGCCAAAAGCTATCTTAAAGCACTGGATCCAGTTCATAATCAGGCCTTGCGCATTTGCACAGGTGCTTTTAGAACCTCACCTGTTAATAGCCTGCATATATTAGCACACGAACCATCACTTATCAAGAGAAGACTTAAACTTTCATTGAATTATTATTTCAAAATCAAATCAAATTCAAACCATCCGCTTCATTTACATATTTTCTTCCCATCAAATACCGATTTATTTCTGCGTCATCCTTCGGTCACACCAACATTTGGGATCCGAATGAGACAGGCACTCACTTACCTGCAGATGACGGATTATGATACTTACAACACACCAGAAACCATTGAACCGTGGAACGAATTAAACTTTTCTGTTCTTCATGACTTTGTTAAATACTCCAAAGACACCACAGCAAATTCAGTATTTCAACAAATCTATTATGAAGTGAAACAACAATATTCAGGGTATCATGAAATTTTTACCGACGGATCGAAAACCAACGATCACGTCGGCTTCGCAGCAGTAATTAATGGCCATATTATCTCACAACAATTAAATACTTCTTGCTCTGTTTTCACTTCCGAAATAAAAGCCATTTTCACAGCCTTGCAATCAATAGCAGAAACAAACCACAAAAAGTGGATAATATACACCGACTCAAAAAGTTCATTAGATGCGATTACAAACTGCAACAACAATAGTCATCCTTTAGTCATGCAATCTTTTCTCTTGTACCATAGTTTAAAGCGAAATAATTATGAAATTTTTTTATCTTGGATTCCTGGTCATGTAGGAATAGCTGGCAATGAGACAGCCGATGCAGCTGCCAAGTCTGCATGTGCCTATGTTGAAGATCTTGTACCCTTTGAAGACCTTAAAAATTGCATTGCAGACAGCCTAAACAACTCTTGGCAGCGTGACTGGAATGGAGATACGCAGAACAAATTGCGTTCCTTCCAGCCATATACAAAAGGATTTAAATTCTTAATTATTAATCGAAGGGAACAAGTTATAATATCTCGACTGCGCATCGGCCACACCAGGTACACTCATAAACACCTTCTTTGCCACGAACCAGCTCCAATATGTAATAACTGTAATGTCATTCAGACAGTGTTGCATATTTTATGCAACTGCCCAAATTTTAAACATATACGTTTTAAATATTTTAATAATTTTTATCCGACTTTGACGGAGTTACTAGGGGACACACCCCACTCCAATTTGTTCCCCTTTCTACATGAGATTGGTTTTATGTGTCTAATTTAGCAATTTTATCCTCATCCTATTGTTTGGGTCTCGCTTTGTTTTGTCAGTTTTATGGTTTTACCTAAAGATTTTAACTTTGTATTGATAACGCTTTTAAATTTTTAAAACTTTTATTGGTGCTGTACTTTTAAATTTTAAGTTTGCTATCTGTTTGCCACAGCATTGTTTGGCGCAGCATAGCCTACAAAGACTCTTGTGCCAAAAAACCTGAAGCAACCAACCAAAACGTACCTTGCATCTGTTGGGAAACTGACCCATTGTCGCAGCAGTCTCCTCTCAATCGCACGGCAGACTTGAGAAATGGATCTGCTGGCGGAAGTCCTATGTATTTGTAGCGTATATTCATTTGCTACAGCCGATTGGTAGGAACCCTGAGCAAAGAATCTCAAGGCAGATATAACCTGAAAATGTTATTTTGGACGTAAATAGTAATCCAATTATTTTCAGTTCTCCGTATAATTTCTACAGTATTTAATGGAGAGGGGGAGGGGGTAAGAATTTAACAAGAAACACCTGGTACCCTAGAGGTTAGTTTAATAACATCACTGAAAATGTTCCTACTGTTATCTTTGTTAAAACTTATATATGAAAAAAAAAGGTGAGTGTAATTATAACAGCTACAATATTAAGAGCAACATGACTTACTTTCTACAAATAGGCTAATACATACGTAGATGTATAAAAGACTTTTGAGCCAGACACATAATATTAAATGTAGCCTTCTTAAAATCAAAGTAAAAGAGGTTTCTTCAAACGCATCAGTTAAGATTTAAAAATTTTTACAATTGGTTTTCTCCACGTTACTTAAGATAAAACTAGCAAAATTTTAGGACAGTGGGCTATATCTGTAGGGGAACCTTGAATAGTGCAATTGAAGCAAGTGCTGTACAGTTGGAACCCTATTCCTTTTTTGTCATTGGAAATCTAAAAGCTAAGGTACACTGGGAGTGTCAACTGCCTATAAGAACTACTATAAAATCAAAACAGTTGTAGAGAAATATTAACAACCACTGGCATTTAAAATTTCCATTTTTGTTTCTGAGACAATTAGAATTAAATAACAAGTGTTAATAAATAAGCATTTTCAGATAGTTGCAAAATTTTTACTTTTGACAAATTGCAAGAAACAATTTAAATCGTGATTTTACAATACATTGTACATTTGGAGTTCTTCGTTTATTTATTTATTTTTTTTGTAAAGCAGTGAAACTCATTTCAAGTTTGATAAATTCAAATTCAAAGAACATCATAATAGTAGATAATGTTTCCATAATTATTTAATTTACTGGACCAAAAACAACTTTTTAAGAATAAAATAAGCTGCAGGAAAAACTCTGATACTTTTTTTTTTTTTTAATAGGAATTAGAAACAAAATTGAAACATTCTCTATTCTTTTTTTTTCCCATTTACCACGATGTTAAACTCTTATAAGAAACATAAGGGGAATAATAATATCTAAAAATGCATGGGGTCCTTAAAATATCTACCAAAAACGAAATTGTTATTGAACTGTTTGAGGGAGGGGGGACCTGAAATAATATACATAAAATTTAATTTTAGTTCACATGCTGAGTTTATTTTTTAAATGCATATCTCACCTTTGTTTCTGTGGAGAGAAACGTCCTTTGGCTTCCATGTGGCAGCAAATCCAATCTCAGCTCATCGCAAAGCATGCGAACTAGTTCTTTAGGTAATCTAAAATATTCCACAAACTTAGCATCCGGTAATTCGAACGGTTCGATTAAACGCTGCAGAAAAATTCTCTGGCTCGTGCCAGATCGGTCTACACCGCCCATACTTTTATTAAAACTAGAAAAAAATGGGCGCGGAATATTATTTTCCTCACTTCCTATTCTTCTACTCACCATGGTTTTATATGCTCACTATAGTTACTAAGAATGAAAATTTATTTTTTATCTTTCCACACAGAGTAAGCTAAATTGGGATTTCTTCGCACTGGAATACTTTAAATCCTCCAATATTTTGTGCTTCAATTTGTTCGAATTATTCTCAAAGATGTTTCCGTGTTCCCGTAACTGTTCGGGTTGCTTATATTCCATGTTTGTATAGATCTCGCATTAAAGGAGCACCAGTAAAAAATCTCAAAATTCACACAATGTACGACATTCACGGTTTTTGTTATGAGTGGCTAACGACATCATAATCTAAACCATCACTTGAACGGGTCATTTGGTCTCTTTCCGTAGTATATTTCAAAATTACACATGTTGCCCTAAAAGGAGTACACAGCATCCAAACTTTAATGCAGCGTTTTACAGGTTTATTTATCATGCACTGGACAATTCCTAACCGCCTTTTGTATTTCACCATTGCTTCATCTAGTGATAAATCTTTGTATGGATGGAAATGATTTTTGAAATTTTTCCAAAATTCCTTCATGGAGGCCTCTATAAGGGTACTTCTGCTCGGCCAGAAAAATGAAAATATTTGTACATGTGGTAAAAGCGATCTCTTGTTATTATTTCTTTGACTCTTTCATTTCCCAAAATAGAATTTTCTGACCCTTTGCAGTTTTTTTTTCTCATGATTAAAATAATTGCGAAAAAATTCCACAGTTCTTGCACATGTTGCAGAGGAGACCAATTACGTTTCTTTTGATTTTGTGAGCTAGAACTTCTTATGTAATCGGCATGTTTATGAGTGTTCTGCAAAATAACCTCACACATATCATCTGTAAAGAGAAGCTTGACCAGGTGTTAGCTCAGCAACAGAAAACAATCATGTTATTTTGACTCATATCTTCAGGCATATTAGGAGGTGGCAGATTCAAACGACCTCATGTTACTGTTGTGTCTGAATGAAATTTGGCGCAAATTAAAACTTTTCTCAATCCTCACAATATTCAGATGTAGCTATCGAAACTTTCATCTTTCTTTCGAAAACTGCTCGAGACATCCTTCTAATTATGTTGTGCTTCGGCATTTTCTACGTGCGACTTCGCCGCAACCAACGTGCCGCCTACAATCATCACGTCCTTCGTTCGCCAAACTGAAATCTTTTGTACACACCTGGCAAAACACCATATTCGGAATTTTTACACTTCTGCAAGCAAGGAAACTCGCTAAAATAGATATCTATGAATTTTTGGATTCTTTTTTTTTTTGCCCGACTGAGGAACGGGAGACATTGCTCGTTTTTTAGCCTACTTTCATGTTAAAAATAAAAGAGACGAAAAAAGCATTAAAATTGGCTTAATGCATCTAAAAAATGTCGCCAAGTCCAAAAAATATCGCCAAGTCCAAAAAATATCGCCAAGTTCAAAAAATATCGCCAAGTAAAAAAAAGTCAAAAAGAAACAAAAAAATGAAATAAATATCGAAAAATTAAAAATTTGAAAGTAGGGTATTGAGATGGGGAATTTGTGCGTCGGTCGGTCGGTCTGTCTGTCTGTCTGTCTGTCTGTCTGTCCCCCCCTAATAACTTTTGAATGAACATTCCGATTTGGACAAACTTTTTTTTGTTGGAAAGATCTCGGCGAGTACAGCTCATTCCCATATTTGATTTTTTGATTTGAACAATTTTTGGTTCAACTTTGAGCCGTTCAAACAACCGGTCCCGCGATACTAACTTTTTAATGAACAGTCCGATTTGAACAAACTTTTTTTTGTTGGAAAGAACTTTTCAAGGATACTCCATTCCCGTATTTACATTTCCGATTTGAACAATTTTTCGTTCAACATTGAGCCGCTCAAGCAAGCTGTCACCCCTAATAACTTTTGAGTAAACAGTCCGAAAAAAAATGACTGACTGTGCAGACGACTTTTTGTTTATTTATTCATTTGTTTTGTTGAATTTATTATTATTATTATTATTATTTTTGGCAGACGATTTTTTTGTAACAAAAATTTTTCATTCACGAGGGCATTTTATTCTTTATTTATATTTAACAACTGGCAACGGATTAAAAGTGAAATTCGAGGCATTTTATCAACGGACGAGTTTTTTTTCTTTTTTTTTTTTCTTTATTTTTTTTCTTTCTTTGATAAAATGTGTTTTGATGTACTTTGTACTTTTAATTTTTTTTTGAAAACAATTGAGGAATTTTTCTACGGAAGAACTGCAACAGTTACATTCTTTAAAAGGTGCGACAAAGCTTTATTAATTCATTTATTTACTTTTTATGTGTCTATTTCATCTGATGAGAGGGGTATATTTTGCTTTTAGAAATCAGCTTCAAGTGCTAAAAAGGTATGTTTGACATAATTTTTAGTCTTAGATAATCAAGAGAATAATGATCAGATGCTAGAATGCCGATGTCGATGTACGGGAAAGCAGGCTCGTTTAGTTCTTGACAGAACTTCTTGTTACCATTCATGATGAGAACTAGCACACCAAAGACGTTAAGCAGCAGCGCAATACACGTGCAAAGCCTAATTCAACGGCAAGAATTCTTATCTCTCTGATCAGTACAGGGTTGCTGATAATATCAATCCACGTGTGGAGGAATGGAAAATTACGGTTAGAACCGGATGCTTATGCTTTCTAATGTAGCCTTTTCTTTACTTGGCAGTGTCTGTCCACAATTGGCAGTAATCGCTTATTGTGGCAATCTCCAAAGTTTTTTTTATTATTATTATTAAAATCGCGCCTAGTGTCGATGTCGCAACTTTTTGTTTCCTGTTCCGCATAAAATCGGACCTTATCCGTAGTCGATTCAATTTTTCCTTAGAAACCAACCTATACTCCACCCGTCGAATACTGATTTGCTTTTGAGTCTCCTTCGTTCACCCCAACATTTAGAATCCGAATGAGACAAGCGCTTAAGGACCTACAAATTTTGATACATACAACTCACCAGAAATTATTCAAGCATGCAATGAAATAAATCTTGCTGTTATTCATGATTTTGGTAAATTTCAAAATGACACCACAGATCATTCAGTATTTTAACAAATCTATTATGAAGTTAAACATAAGCATTAACGGCCAAATGTATGTTAATTAACGGCCAAATTGTATCACTAAAATTAAGTACCTTTTGCTCTGTTTTCACTTCCGAAGTGAAAGCCATATTCACAGCCTTGCAGTCAATAGCACAATCAATTCACAAAAAGTGCATAATGTACACATATGCAAAAAGTTCATTAAATGCTATCACAAACTGCAACAACAACAGTCGCTCTTTAGTTAGACAAACTTTCCCACCCATACAATCGTCTTAAGCAAAATAGTTTTGAACTTTTGTTTTGCTGGATAGCTGGTCACGCTGGCATTAGTGGCAATAAGGCAGCTGATTTCGCTGCCTGGGCTTCTAGCTACCATGAAGATCTCGTACCTTTAGAGGACGTAAAAAATTGCTTTGTATTCAATGCTAAGTTTCAAGTTTGAGCAAGTCCATAATGAAGTGTAACTATCATGCTTAGTATTAATTAGCAATAGCATGATCAATTTTATTGAATGAAAATTTTCTTTGGTGGTGAACTGAAGCAAGATCGTTTGAAAAAGGGATTGAGCGATGGTTCCTTCATACGAGGTTAAAATAAACTCCCAAAAAATTTCTTTCAACTACATTTAAATAGTTTTTCAGATATGTGATAAAAAGCACCGAAGTACACAAAAAATTTATTTTCTTCCAAGGATTTAAAAAAAAAAAAAGTGTACAGTAGAGAACCAATTATCCGGAGTGCTTGGGACTATAGCAATTGTGTTGAATTTTCTTGATTGCTAAAAACTGTTTACCGATTGTTATTGAAGTTTAAAATAAGAAAACAGTAGAACGTTCCTATTAAATTTAAGAAGCATTTACTACAAAAAAAAAACTTAAAGTAAAAATAGATTAAAAATGAAAATAACTTGCAAGTTTCTGGTGGTAAACGGTTTAATTTTTTTTTTTCAAAAAATGAAAAAAAAATCTCACATCTCTGAGCGGGAATGTACAATTTTTCGTACCAGTATCTTAAAATATTAATATCAATTGCCTTTTTAGTTTTTATCGAATCCACAAAATTAAATGAAGTTCAGATCGAAGCGGTTGATTAGTGTCCGTCCTTTGTCTTTGTTTGTTTTCTCGTCTTTGTTTTGTTATCAGTGTTTTTTATGTATTTCAAAATTATTTTGCAGATTTTTCCTTTGGCTGTGTTTCAAAATTTAAAACTTGGTTTATATTCTATTTTTGGCAAACCATTCGAAATTCTAGAAGTTTTATGTCCTTAGCTTTTCAAAAGATTTCACATATTTAGATTTTTTTCCCCCTTACTTTAACAAATGTCTGGCGCAGTATAGCCTGTTGAGGCTCTTGCGCTATAAAAACGAATAAAACCAACCAACCAACCGAAGCGGTTGAACAATTTTTGGCCATTTAACAAAAAAATATTTTTAGGAGATGGGTCATTTTCAAAATTTGCTTACATTTGCTGTCCGGAGGTTAAAAAGACGATTTTGAAGCATAAATTACATTTTAAATTCAATATGAACAATTATTTTCTGCAAGAATTACCCCAAAAAAAATTCCATCACACAAAAAATTATTGAAATTTATTTATTTATTTTTATATAAGTCTTTAAAAATGAGAATCAAGGCAAAAACGCTTGTCCATTTCCAATTTTCGCAAGTTCAACTATTTTTTTTATATACTTAATTGTATAAAAAAGTATATACAACAAATTATTTTTATATATTGACTATTAGTATATGATATTCATAATAAATATTGACAATAATAATTTTTTTTCATTAAGAAATGTATGAATATATTTTGTCCGGCAGTTCTTGTCAAGTCCGTTACCCTAAGATTATTTTAGCTAAAAAAGGTATTTATTGCAGTCAAAAGATGGTAACACGTATTCAGTTAACTTAACAAACTAGTGACGTAACTATTTCGTACCATTTTGTTTTCTGAGTCGAGAAGTATTGCTGTGGCGTTTCGCACAAGATTTCTTCCAGGTGCGTATTTTTATTCTTTGTCAAGTCTGTTACCAAAGATTTTAGTATTAATTTTTACTTTTTCTCAACTTTTACCCCGAAATATTGTTTATTATACAACTCTAAGAAAATGCATATTGTTGTTCAATTTTAAATTCGACAACCTAGCCATAATTTGACATTTTGGTTGAAATGTCAAGTCCGTTACTGGTCAAATCCGTTACCAAATGTCAAGTCCGTTACCATACAGTTTTTGATCAATATTTTAATAATCACAAACATCGTTTTAAGCTTCAGGGACGCAAATAATTTCAAATGAAGTTGGTTCTAGGCGCTATGATATAGTTTAAAAGTGAGATTTCATATTGATTTTGTATTGTAAGGGACGACAATTTGCCTTGCAAGTTTCACAACAACATTTAAATACTTAATTATGCATCAAAGTGTACAACCAATTACTTTTTCGCACACCTAAAATATGTGAAAAAACAACTGTTAATGATTCTAAAAGAAAATAGCAAGTTAAAAAAATTACTTAAAAATTCTGAAATGTAAGCATGTAGTGAAAATGACCCACATATTTTTTAAATATGAAATAAAATGCAAGGCAAAAATTTGTGCGGGATAAAATGTTTTATACTATACTACATAAATTAAACATAGAATATTATTTTTTATAATGGACAAACTATGATACAGCGTCAATATAATGTTTCAATGAAATTTTCTGCTTGAGTAAACCAATATTGATTTGTTGGTATTTTTTTGCGTACGTTCTTTGGTGGTTCTACTGCTTAACATCCTTCTTTTTGCTACATTTTCGGCCTCTTGCTTAATAAAGTCGATAAATGTATAAATATTTGGATGAGGAGGCAATCCTCTTCGATTTATTTTGGAGTGCCATCCCTCCACGTGGTTATTGGTACATACATTGTATTGTCGAAATGATTCCAGACGTGTCTGTAATGAAAAATAAAGTTTAGTAATGTTTGTTAAATATTTTAATGACAGAACTATTCATATACAATACTGATGTACATAGAATGAGTAAAATACTGTACTGTGCTCTATTTGGGACTTTTTACTTGCTTATCTCGAAAACCTCCCTTTGTGAGTTTTTTCAATAACAGTTACTGCATAAAAATATACCTAATAATGATAGTAACAAAAATGCTGTTCTCTTTACTTTTACTAGCAGTACCCGCACGGCGAAGCCCGTGCAAAAAATGTAAAGGAAGTCAACTGAGTACATTTAAATTCAACTCAATTGATCAAATACACGGGTTTTAAAATGAAAAACTCTCTATTAGTATTCCAACTTCTGTAACAATAACCTACCTATAACAATATTTTTCATGTCCTAATAGGATTGTTATCGACAGATTTTAGTGTGTGTACATATGCACACAGTAAACACAAGTTGTCTTTTTGTGCCTTTAAGCTATTGAAAACACACTATGTAGATTTAACAATATTTTCTAATCTTTTTCAAAAATTGAAGGGATTAGACGTCGAGGACGACCACCCACTCGATGGTTGGACGACGTCGAGAATGACCTAAAGCTAATGGGAATCAACCGATGGAGGGCCGTTGCGACTAATAGGGTCAACTGGAGGAAAGTGAGCGAGTCGGCCTTGGCCTGCAAAAGGCTGTTGTGCTTTTGATGATGATGATCTAATCTTTGTTCTGTTTTTACAAAAGTAGATTCTATTTTATTTAAATGCGTAACTTAAGATATGTAGATCAAGTAAAAAAAAAAGTGACTTACACGTTGAATAAAGTTTCGTCCTGATGCAGCCATGTCTCTGCTACGTAATCAGTCATGGCAGTCACGTTTGAAGTATTGCTGTATGAAGCATCTCCTGTGAGAAACAAAAAGGCCTCCTCTATTTGGTCCATCAGTACCATCAGTTGTGTTGTGAATATTAATTTTACAATTGTAATTATGTAAAACATTATACACAAAAATACCACATAATAAAATATAGAAGAAAATTATATTTTACTAAAATGACTATGTGCATTGAACTCTTAAAACCAGAAGCTGTTCGTTAATTAAGAGATTGAAGCTCTGCAGAGCCCCCCAAAAAAACCCATTTACATTGCTTCCTCTTTCTTTGCATATTGAAATTATCTTGGTTACATTGAGCAGGGATAAGCTTTTGATTCTTCATTATAGTTTACTCGAAATGATAGAGAAATCTTTTTCTTTGAAGTAAAAGGCTTTTGTTCAAATTTTAAAAAATGTCTTCTATTGATCTTTTTGAATCTAACTTTAATACTCTTATCTTTTCTGCCATACAAAACGAACAGCCGGCTGCAATTAATCTGCGAGCTTCATTAAGCTTGACATCCGCCATAGCTCTAAATTGTTTTTCTTTTTTTTTTTTTTTTGTATGTTAGGCTGAATTTCTACCAAAAAATAGTGTAGATGCTTTTTGATCATCGCAACCTATTTTCAGGAATAAATCGACTGAATTCCAACCAAAAGATTAAAATTTGTTAAAAATTGAAAATAGGTGCAGGTGCACAGCACCTGTGAACTCCTATACATATTGTATAGTTACCTGTTGGAAAGGGAAATTGGACGCACTTAAATGTACAAAAAATGAAATTATTATAGTTTTAAAAACACTTCTGAATTGAAATGAATGTAAGATTTCACCTATTAAAATCCTATCAAAATTAAAACTCCAAAAGCAAATCACACCCTTACTACAGTTGGGCCGAATACAGGCTTTTAAGTATTATATCAGAAAAGTTAAATTGAAGTAGCATCAAACAGATGATGGTTTAAACTCAAGTCCTATATTTTCAGCTTTTATCTTTAAAAGCCTTAGAAGCCGCAGATAGGTTGATTTCTGTTTGTTAGGCAACAAACTGTAAATTAAGGGGAACAGTTGTCCTTTATATGCTCCAAGGAGTGTATACAGCTGTTGAAAAATGTTAGGGACCATTTTGAATGTGTCATCCAAATGAATTTGACTTTGGCAGAGTATGTGGGTGATTCTACGGTCAATGCGTTTTTTGTGTCCCCAAAGAAAAAATAATTTATTCAAATTCACACTTATTATATCACTAGTTGCCGCTATTTTTATGATTGTAGTGGTAAGGGCCAGACGAAATTCCAATTTTTGGGGGTTTATCGATACCAGGGGAAAATGCGTTGCCAGGGGAGTGACACTATTGGCAGAATTCTGGTTTGATTTACTATTATTTCACTTATTTTTCGGTGTAAAATCAGAGTATAGACTCATTTCTATAAGACCTGTATTCAAAAAAAAATTTCGCGTTGTAATAAAATAAAAAAATCAATCTTGAAAACACGACATGTTGCATACAAGTCGCACCGCAGATCCAAATAAAAATACTTCCCGCATTATTTACGTTCATTCAAATTGCATTCACAGGGGCAATTAAGATTAAAAATGAAATTAATTATGCTTATAACACAGTTTTAATGTATATTTACCCTTTTTTTGGAACAAAACTGCCAGGGGAGTGACGCCAGAGAAGTGACAAAATCACACATTACCTATAAAAACAACATCACGCGTTCTTCTTACCAGAACTTCACGTAAACCGTGATGTCTGCACACAATAAGCATTACATTATACATACGCACATTTATGTAACGATGAAATATAAAAAGTTATACTTACCAGGGGAAATACTACAGCGACTGGCGCAGTACGCTTTTAGGCACTTTCAACGAGAACCGATGCAATAATATTCGATTTTTTTAAAAACCTCTTAGCTTGCTTTTAACTTTACTCAGTATTACACTGGTTATTCGCAATCAACGTCATCCTTATGCATTTTTTATGCTAAATTTCAGTCTTTGAAGTTCGCCAGGTGAGGGTGACACTGTTGATATGGCCCGTCAAAAAGTATTTTTTAAAAATAATTATAAATATTTTTTCAATGTTTCCTGATTAAATATGTTTTTATGTTAATGTAAGTGTATGATTGTGGCAAAAAACATTATGCCAAGTTAGCAAAAATTGAACGTCGAACATGTTTGTATAAAAACTAGTATTTGGACAGGCCAGGGGAGTATACATTTATGACTATTTTCAGCTATAAATGCTAAAATAAAATAATTGTAGTGAATTAATTGGGTGGTCCATATAAAAGATAATAGTCTGTAATGCTTAAGCATACAAAAACATTAATAAAATCAGTTTTACATGAAAAGCGCATGGCATCATTTCGCAACACAAACATATTAGCGTGCAATATGTTCAATATTTTATACACGAACGTATTCCTTATTTCTGTTGTTGCAATTAACTGTAAAATTAACTATAATCTCATCTTTCAGAATATTTCTTGGCAATGTAAAGCTTTTTAGGAAGAAGATGCTAAAAAATAATTTATTTAGAAATAAGAAAAACAAAACCAACTAACTATATGTTACTGAAGAAAAAAATCGTGTGATTTTATTATTCATTTTGAAAATTTGATGGCGGTAAAAATTATTTCAAATCAGATATTCTTGACTGTAAGATACATTGTTATTTAATGAACAGATTAAACAACATTTTCTGTATTAATGAATGAAATAATTTATTTAATTAAGCTTTTGGAAAAAAAATTGGTTATTTTTTTATATTAGCAGGTGGACTAGAATTTTTGGCCTCTGATCTTTTTACAGGCATAGCTACTTTTACAGAAACTTTCTCAGTTCCTTTTTGGAGCTGTGGTACCTTATTGCCATCTTTTTTCAAGTTTGGAGTTGCAATAACAGAAGATGATGCAACATTCTTTACAATTCCCAATTTTCCTTCTATTGCTGCTGGAGTTGGTTTCTTTTTTTTTCTTATCCAAGGACAGGTGATAAATTTGTCTTGAAGCATGGACAGCTTTCCGCATTTTGGAGTCTGGCTTCATTTCTGTGGATTTTATACCCCTCCTTCACAGACCATATTTGATTATGGAAGTGGCTTCATAATTTTCTACGCTGAGAGATGTTCTGTCTGAGGTTATTATGTCATCCATGATGTTGAAGCTTCCTTCTACTAGTGGTCCAGTAAAAATAGTTAGCACAGCTTTAATAAGCTTTCCCAAGTTTTCATATCTGAGAGAACAGTCAGTTTTCAAGTTTAAAATATTAACCAATTCAAGTCCACTCTGCGTTTCTTTTTATCGTCAGAAAATACAGAAAGATTCTCTATCTCATTTATATCTTGATCTATAGTGTAGTGGCGGACTTCTTCGAGGAACTTAGGCCTATTTGTAATTTCAATGACATTTGAAAGAAGCTCTGAAAGCTTATCCA
>JAXGGA010016332.1:0-26888 GCA_038373865.1 Uloborus plumipes | reverse complement strand
ATTGCAGCCAATCCTGGGCCAGTCCCTTCTTTCGGTCTTTGCAAAATTACGGGAACTGCCCATCATTTGATAGAAGGTCGTTTGCCGTTAAATTTACGGGCGGTTGAATTCAATTTACAGATTCGCGATATGATAACGGCCATTGCGCATTTTTCTCAAAGAAGGAATTTGACCGTTTTTTTTAACGGTCAAATCTACTTATTTTACGGAAATTTCTAAGAGTGTAATAAGGCAAAATTAAAAGAAATAACGTCTAGATAAATTGCTCAATAAATGCAGTTCTTGAAAGAAAAAATAAAACCCGTCCGTCCTTATTTTTTTCCAATAAATTACTTATAAAAACACAAAAAAAAAAGAAAAAAAAATCCGGCAAACAAAATAACTGGAAGCACATATCAAAAAACTTGTTTTACCCCCGTGAGTAACGGCTATCATTTTACGATGCTATTGTTTATTAATTCTTTGTGAAATTGGTGGAAAACCGCTGACTTAACTTCGCAATTTTATTTTTTTTCCTCGTTTTTACAAAGCTAAATTATGTTTCAAAAATATTTTTATCACAAAGAGCTCCAAGATGTCCTTTTAATTTTAGACATGATAATTACATTGAAAAATAAAAATGCCTAAGTTTATGGAATAATAATTTAAGACTAATATTAACCGAGAAAAAATTCGAGTGTCTAAAGTTCTAAATTTTGAAGTATGGAAAAGTAGAAACATAGTGACTAATTTTACTCAGATGAAAAAAAGAAAAGTTGAATCAATTTAGTCTGATGTTTAATTAATAGCAATTTGAAAAAATCAAGGTTTTATCATTTTTCTCCCAGTCACACTTTAAAATCAAATTGACTTTTGCTATTATATTTTTTTCATTCGCAAAATTAAAAAAAATAAATGCTGGCTATTTTAAACAACATAGTGGTGAATCAAAACAGCTTTGATTGTCTTCATTAACAATTTGCCTTTCTCACTAGACCAGTTAGTAAGCAATACACTGCACGGAAAAAAAGCCGATCAAAATGCTTCTAACAGCATTCTTGCAGATTTTTATGAAAAATAACTACCCAAATCCAGATGTATTCAATTTTCTCCCCCGCACATCCTTTTTTAGTAGTTAGCCATCCTCTCCATTCTTTTTAGTGCTCGACAATATCATAGCTGTTATTTATATTTAGTTTGTGTTTAAGAACTCTACTGAGAGCCTAGAGATGCGAACAACTCAAAAAATAAATAAATAAATAAAAAATAAAAATAAATAATTAAATGAATAAAAAATAAATAAGTTAAATAAATTAATAAGATAAATAAATTAATAAAGCCCCGATTTTTTTGGTATGATGTATTTGTTTGAATTTTTCAACGAAATTGGAACGTGAATTATACATTGTGAAACGAATGTTTTGCTAAAATGAAGGCGAGTCTGCAATTACAAACAGCGCTTGTTGTAAAACGCGGTCATTGTTGCAAAATACTTTGTTCAACATCTTGACGATTCATTAATTTGATTAGCTGCAGTGACGCAAATCCTTAGACTTTTATAATACATTGAGGAAAAGAAAAATGGTGATCACGAAATCGTTTAATGAAACTGTTAAGTAAATAATTCTGACCATTTTTATTTTAATATCATTCAAACGTTATCGCATAAATTGATTTCTTTAGAAAACAGATGAAACTTCAGAAATAAAAATAAGAGTTATCTTCGAAGATATCTTTTAATTAATATATTCCTTATGCAAATGAACGAGTTTGGCGCCGGAAAATAACTTAAGGAAGTATTTCTATTACGGCTAGAACCGAATGAACTAAAGGGGCAAACTATTAATTTATCGAAAGAAAATGATGTCCTTTAAAGATATAATTTGAAACAAAAAAAAAAAAAAAAAAATATCTGTCTTTGAACATAAAAGTAGGGTAAGCAATAAAAACAACGCGAGCACAGCTGGAAAACTTTTCTGATAACGGTCTACTAAATGCGGTTCCATGCATGGAATTTTAAAGAACTTTTCGGCGAAAAAGAAAAAGAAAAAAAATCAGAAATCTAACAAGTGATTTAGTCGTGATCAAAATATTAAAAAGAGTAATAGAAAATAAATAAAATAGATTGCTGTCGGTTGGACAGATATTTCTATTTGGCCAGAACGAACCGGTTCTTTCGCAGATATATATAATTAGCTGATGCTGAAAGCATGTAAGAAAAGTGGTTTAAGTCGTGGGAAAGTCGGATGCTCTGTGAATGAAAATTTTAGTAGAAGTAAGGCAACAGTAAAATAATTTCTTCACATATTTTTTTTCTGGGAAACAATAAGCACTGGAAAGTTTAGAAAACGTATAAATTTATTCAATTAGTGATCACGTTTAATTATTTGTCATTGATAGGTAGCAATATTTGACCATTTGTTACCGGTAATCATTTGTTATTGAAACAGAAATAATACGATCATAATTATTAAAAAATGGGAATGTTCTAAAAAACCCAGAAACTTTAGGAAAAAAGATTTTTTTCCCGAAAAAGGTCATTTAACCTAAAAAAAATTGAAAATTTCTATTATGGGTTCAAACAATTATAAACCTTACATTTCCATTTTTCCCACGAACCATACTTTTTTCAATTTCTCATATAAAAACGCTAACTTTAATAATATAAGCTATAAGATAACCTTAATTTCTATGCACATCAAAGTATTATTTACTACTTTTCTCGTTAATACTGTGTATGTATGCAGATCAGAATTAGTGTATCGATAATATTAATTAGTAAACAAAATTTAGAAGTTTTTTTACAGATTTTTCTTCTATGTGTAAACATATATTTCTATATGTGTACACATAAATAAAGTGCATGTAACAAACTTGAAAGATAAATTAAAGGGTCTCCTTGAAGTCTTTCAATTTCTAAAAAAAAAAAAAAACCTCTCAAATTTGATTCGATAATTTACAAAACTCATATCTTGCTCAAAATTAATGATTAACTCATGATTTTACACTAAGATAATTTTTGATTTTTTGAAAAAAGAAAGCTACTGGAAAACTGTTTTTAATGGTAAAAGTTTTATGTATGGATTTGTTAAAAATAACACTGACATCAAACATGCATAGAACTTTAAGTATTAAAAATATGTGTTTGAAGTAAATATAACTATTCAAATACACTTTAATAGATAAAACCAAATTTTAAATTTTCTCCAGTTTTGCTTTATATACGGGAGAAGGTTTTTTTTTTTTTATTTTTTATTTTTTTTTTTTACAGTCTCAAATTTTCAAGTTTTACACACCTCATTATAAAAAAGGGAAAAATGAAAGATTAAATTTGTTTACCTTTTTGATTACGCTCTTGATTGCAAAGAGAATTTTTTTTGTAGAAATCATGGATTAAATATGAGTGAGAGTGATAATTGATACATAATAAAGTGATTTTCTATTCTGGTGCATTGAGCGAGGTGTAGGACTGACTATTTTGAAAAACTTAGTGAAGTTAATTTATTTCAGAAAGAATATTAATGGATTCCTGCTTTCGTGTTTGAGCAAACTAACTTCAGAAATAAAGGAGACGCTTAGATCTAACGCATCGAATGGTACTCTGCCACTCATCCATGCTTCTCATAAGTTGGATTCTCATAAGCTGAGACCCAGTAACTTTCGTCCCCATTGCACCCTAAAATAAAAATTGAAAAAATAAAAAAACTACGTTTCTAGTTACAAGCAGCGTATGTTTGAGAATAATACTCGTTCTTTCTCCATGCGTTTTTTAGGCACAGATATTTTTACAAAAGGGACTTTATTGTTGAATAGACACATTTTTTACATTTCGATTTTCGAATTTTTGTTATGTAGCAATAATAATAATAATGCTTGTAATAATAATAATAATATAAAACTATTGCTATTTCTATATCGAATAATCATCTCAAAACCGTTGTTGGCATTTTTTTTTCAAAAATAAATAAATAAAATAAATAAATAAATAAAATAAATAAAAATAAATCTACTTACATTAAAAACTGAGTATCTTTCTAACTTTCTATCTTTCTAACTATTTTTCTATGTCACGCTTCTTTCTCCTGAACGCCAATGAACTGAAAATCGAACCAGGTACCGATAGATAGGTGATTTTTCAGGCTTTATTAGTTTCAATGTATATAATTATACGATTTTAATTAGCGAAGATATCAATTAAAAAGTAGTCAAATTTAAAGCGATTAAGCCTAATAAATGATTAAATATGAAATCCATTGTTGCATTGCAAAACGTGGTTGCCATGAAACAGTAATAAAAATGATAATGAGAATTTTGAATAAGGGCTTAACTAAATCAAACACGAAACTCATAAGCGGGCGACTTAGGCAGGGATTCAAGTGAAACAGGCAATCGCAAATTACAATCGCGACTGGAAATGAATTACATTAAAACGTTTCTTGATAAAAATATCGTGACGTCAGCGTGACGTTTGCCTATGAAAAACGAACTAGATAAAACGTCACAGCCTACTTGGCGAATAAGAGGAGATCGCTGAGTGCTTGTGACCTCTTATTGGCTCCACCCGTAGTGACGTCATGCCAATTTAAGGTGATGATAATGTAATTCACTTCCAGTAGCGATTGCAATTCGAAGCGATCGCAGTGCTGTTTCACTTGAATCCCTGCCTCACATAGTATTTTTATCTCTAGCTACTTGTAGTATTTTGAAACATTCATTTGTTGAAGAGCCATCTACTTACATTAAAAACTGAGTATCAATGTCTGCTTTTTTTCCTTTGAGCGAGCTGAACTTATTGAAACTTTCCTCACCATCTTGATGACGCGAAGCATCTCAATAATTCGAATGATTTGTTTTATACAGGAAAAAAGTAAAGGCGTGAAGTGCCTGTTAGCGAGCCGCCTTGGCGGGGAGTAGTTTCTTGAAATTTTCCTCACTACTTTCAAGGCACGAAGTGCCCGTGCAACGCCGGGTCACGCGCATGGTATGTCTTGAAATCTAATGAACATTAAATTATACCAAATAATATAACATCAGAATGAGGTAAAAGTTAGAGAGGGGGCACGTTATGCATCAACATGCCGCAGGAAGCTAATCTAACTGCCCTGGCAGCTAGTAAATAAATAAAATCTTAATTTTCGAATTGTATCAGTTAAACCTAATGTTTGGTTAAATTAATGTGCAATGAAGTGTTATGCCGACGAAATGAACAGCGAAATGACGTTTTCAAGAGATGCTTTTAAAGAAGAATGACTATGTTTGAAGCGTTATTTTGAGATAGATAGTTAACGTAAGTCTGATTTTTCGCTAATACAAGCTAAGCATAATTGTTTTCTCCGAAATCAACACTTTTAAATACAAAACCCCCTTATTTAGTCGCACCTCGTTGTATCGCACATTCGGATATATCGCGCTGTTCCTTTGCCTCCCGAAAAATTTTATTTTTTAAAAGTTACTTTACGAATGAAACTACAGAGAAAAACATTTACATTTGTCAGAAAAAGTATTTGCTTTTTTCTTTAATCAATGAACCTGGCATATTTCACATACTTATTTCACTGCAGTTTAAGCTGCAATTTTTGATTCGTATTGCACCATAAAACAGTAATATTTTTATTGATTTTTTTTT
Organism: Uloborus plumipes; assembly: GCA_038373865.1. NCBI lineage: Eukaryota > Metazoa > Arthropoda > Arachnida > Araneae > Uloboridae > Uloborus > Uloborus plumipes. The sequence continues at coordinate 21,283 of JAXGGA010016332.1, read as the reverse complement.
AAAGAAAAATGGATAGATTTTATTTTTGTTTTTAATTAAATTTTCCTAATATGATAGTGAACTAATATTTTTGTTGAAGCACGTATGTCATTCATTTTTACGTTGATTAAATCGTTACTTTTTATGACTACGCTTATATCGCGTTTTCGGATATGTCGACGTTTTTCTTGTCTCCCGATAAGCGCGATATAACGAGGGGGCTGCTGTGCTTCAAGAACAATTTCATTTTCCTTTTTTTAAGTTATTTTAAAGCATTTCTGGCAAAATATAAATAAATAAAACACTTAAATAACGTCTGGATTTAAAAAATAAGAATAAATAACGGCCGATAAAAGTGCAAAAATAAATAGAAGTTTCTTAATTTAAAATGTGATGCTTAATTTAAAATGTGTGACTTCTAATGTATCAAATGTTTTTCAAGTGATTAATTGCATTTAAAAAAAGGAAAACATTGATTCACAAAAATCAAACTGAATTCCAATTTTTACAACGGGACACAGCCTAGAAACTCTTTAAAATACTAGGGTAAGAAATAAAAGGATTTTTATAATTAGGGTTTGAACGACATTAAGTGTTGAATTTTAAAAATATAGACTTTTTTGCTTACTTTCGTTCAATAAAATGATTAAAACGAAATGAAAAAAAAAAAAAAAAAAAATTAAAATTAAATAACCACATTAATTCAAAATGCATTAAAAACAAAAATTTTGAAAGTAAGTTTTTGAAATGGGATTTGTATGTGTCGCCCCTAAACTTAGAGGATACTATCAGAGTCGGCCAACCTCATTTTTCTCGCATAGATCGATATCTTTGTAGTGAAGAGCATTTCCGCGTCCCATTGAAACACGTGCATTTTGCAATTCTCAGTGAAAATATGGGCCAAATCGCGTTGGGTTTTACTTTTTATAAACGTTTTGTGAAAAAGGTTCCGTGGGACAAAGCAGTCCTACGATTTCTAGTTTGAGTTGAGCGGTTTTTTTTTTTTTTTGATGAAAGTTGAACAGGTCGAAACAATTAGCAACAAATTCTACGCTTAAAATTAAACCTTTTAATATTTTGTAATCTAGTAGTCGGTATCATATTTCATAATTAATTGCCTTTTCAAGTGAATACTTTACTTATTTTTAATGAAATGATCGATCAGACATTTCCGGATTAAATAATATTTTTCATTACTTACTTTATATCAATTATTGCTTGGAACGCATTCTGACTTCATGCATTTTTCTTTAATTATTGAAAAGGGCTTTTATTTTTAACTATTTTCATCTTTTTTATTTGCTTTATTTACACTGTTTCATTTTCTCACTGATTTAATATCAAAAATTTCCATGTTGCACATATTTTAGTTAAACTTATTTTGAATAAACTGAAAATAAATTCGCTAATTTTTCAGAAATAACTCTCTTTTATTTTTGTGGCGGAACGAAAGTTGAAAGAAAAAAAAAAAGAACAAATACAAATAAAATTTGCCCTTGCAGCATAGGTAACCGACCTCTCTCCGTAATATTGTGCTCTTTTTTTTTTTTTTTTTGTTGAAAAATGTGAATTATTAATCACAACTTAAGCTGTTGGGGAAATTTTTCATACTTCTTTAAAATTTATAATATAAATACATTTTTGGTATCATCCCGTCGATGGGTGTCACTAGGAGTAGTTCCTCTATCCGTAATAACCCCACTGTATGAAAGTAGATTGTCTCGGTCTGGAAGAAATTCTTTTCTGCAAATGGAAATTTTTTTTTCAAACATCATTTACAAGTTACCATAAATAAAGATCGCAGCTTGGTGTTATTAACGTTGTTGGTGATAATGAGTACGTTAAAACTGCTAATATCCCAAGCCATTTCGGCACGGGCGTCAACTTTTCAACATTCCATGAGGTGGTAACGGTGGAATAAGAGTAAAAAGTCAGCATTCGTTGATTGCTTTTCAGGGTTAAATTTTTTTTGTTTAATGCTTATGTAAATTCCACCATGAATAGAGAGGACTAATCATCAACTTCTTCAACGACCAACAAATGGCATAAATTCACAGCCTGTCATTTAAATACAGTATAACATCGATTTAACGATTGCCTGGGGACTGTAAAAAATTATTGTTAAGTCGCGGTTATCGTTAAATCGGGAAAGCATACATATAAGTTAAACGATTAAACTATTGATAATTAAGTGAATGTTTACATAAGTATACGTTATTTTGCTTCTTTAAGAAGCAAACCACGGATTTAAATTATTTAAAAAAATATTTCATTGATGTTTGTGTTTTCTCGGTTGAGAAAAATGGTTTCATTTTTTTCGAGTACATTTTTTTTGATTGATCACTCTCCTCTCAAGGCGCAAGAAATTTTGTTTGGAATACTAGAAGTTTGGAAGTTACTGAGGAATGAATCTTCTTATTATTGGGACATGAGTTCTAATGCTTTTCCAATTAAAATAGTTAGATTTTTTTAAAACATATACTATTGTAATTTTGATGAGAGATAATTTGGCCATGCCCGATAGAATCGATAAAGCGAGGAAAGCTATCGTTAAATTGACGAAGTTTTAATATCAAATTCAAGGCATATAAATTGGGACCAGTGAAATGTATCGTTAAATTGAGGAAATCATTATATCGGGTATCGTTAAATTGAATAAATAAGTAAATAAATAGAGAAAAAAAGAAAAAACTTTTACGAAATTAAAATTCCAGACCTAACTCAGTAACCTGAGGTGGCTCGTGTGCAGACTAAAGCCCTGACTACGTCATCGAAGAGACGTACTTCAGGGCTTTAGTGCAGACCAGAGTAAGTATGAATGAGAGTTGGAGGGAAAGAAATATCCGTCTTGCATGCCGCCGATTCATTTCATTCAGTGGTTGGAAAAACTACTTTTCTTTTGTAGCGAACTACAACTACAACTACTTTGTTATAAATGTAGTTAACTACAACTACAACTACTTTTTTTTAAATGTAACGACTACAAACTACTTTTGAATTGTAGTCGCTACTTCGCTACTTTTGAAAAATAAACAAATAAAAAGCATACACCGTTTGGAGGGTTGACCGAAAAAATTCGAAAAGTGGTTTACATTAATAAATTAATTCATTTGAACGTGGAATAGAATTCTTAAAAGTCTTTGAATTTATTTGTTACTTTTCCTTTTTGTGCCCCCTTTTTTTTGCTAAAATTTGTCCGTTTTAGATTTTTTTACAATTTTTATGAATATTCGCCACAAGAAAGGATTCAAAGGTTGAAAGATTGAAAGAATTCAACCTTCAATTTTTTAAAAATTTCTTGCCAGGGAATATTTAGGAACATGAAAATTATTTGAAGGAATATAAAAATTTTGATGCCAAATAAACCAATGACATCAACCAAATAGAATGTATGGAGTTAAATGATGTATTTAAGATCAGCTTATATTTTTATGGTTCTTATTTCTCATTGCGTCCGCTGCTGTACTCGTACAAGATTTGCTCCAGAGTCAATTAAACCATGTTTTTTTTCTTCGCTCTCTTTTTTTTTTTTCAAATTTTTTCATTTATTTATTTATTTTTTTGATTTAAAAGTAGTTTCCAGAAATCGCTACAAACTACTATTTGTTTGTATCGCGCTACTCACTACTCAACCTTTTTTAAAAAGTAGTGCGCTACACTACAAACTACTAAAAAATGTAGCTACTACAGTAGTTTCGCTACTTGTAGAGCGCTACTTCCGACCACTGATTTCATTCTATGATTTCGCTGCTTTGTCTTCGGAAACGATTAGATGACGATGAGCGCAACCGCAAGTCGTTCGACTTTAAATACATTTTTTGAACGTATTTCCTAACTCAGCAGAAACATAGTAACATCCGTTATTGGTAAAGGACTCTTCAAGAATTGAAATCATTTGAATTTAAAGTAGTCATAAATGTATTAGTTTTTCGTATTAATAATTAATTTTATTTTTTCTATTTTTTATTATTATTATTTTTATTTTGATTTCTATTTTCCTCAGTAAACTAAGATATTAATGAAATATTTGAATAAGATGTTAGACTAAATATGTTATACTTACTCTGTTGCATGTTGATTAATTAAAAATGATAATGAACTTGAAAGTAAGTAAATTAATGACCTATTCAACAAAAGGAAAGTACTCTTTTTATCCTTCCTTTTTCTCGCACTCATGAACTGTCGTTAATGTTAGACGTATTTTTGACGTCCGAAACAACTCGTTCTAGTCCAGTGTAGCACAATCTTATGAAAGGTGCTTATCCCTCACATGCAATGACAATCCCCTCCCCCAAATACCACAGAAACCTCCAAATACCAGAGAAAAATACAAATAAAACACCCCTAAAATTTCAGTTGTCAGTATTCGCAATACGCCCACCTACAGTTGGGCACCAATGATTTCATTTTGTCCCTAAGCATCTTTTGAATACTTGAAAGTTTAGGATATTGATGTGTTTTGCTGTTGCTACTCCAACTAAAAATGATACCTATTAGTTGTAATTTTGGAGATAGTAAACAGCACAGGAGAGTAGAGAAAAAGTGTTTGGGAGTTAAACCGACCTTTGGAAGTTAAACATTTGGATCTTAGCCGTATTGCTAATCCTAGTATGTTCATAAAACACATATACACGTAAGGGCTGTGTAAGGGACTCCTTCTCCTTTCCCGCCCTCGCAAGGGGCAAAGTTTTGTCTGCTATGGTGGCAATAGAACGCTTGGCTGCGTTTGTGAAATAGCAGTAACTTATTCATTGAACCAGCAAAATAATATAGAAATTGATGAAACTAACAAGCGGGAAACAAGTCACTCTATTATTAAAATTGAAGAAAAGCGCTGGTGATGCACAAATTTGAAACCAATAGTTAACATAGTCGCCTTTTCCCTCTTCCTGAACGGTTTGCCACTCAATAGAATTAAAAAGGCAATAAAAAAAAACAAACAAACCAAAACAAAACATTTTTTTTAAAAAAGTAAATAAATAAAATAAAATAAAATAAAATAAAAATAGTTATTTACTTTTTAATGAGGAGAAAAATATATCTTTATTTATTGATCCGAACTGATTGTAAAATTTACACTTAATAATTATGCTAATTAGTAACAAGAGGAAAATATCCATAGATCGTTCATTAAATTAATTTTTCTAATGACTACTCACGACTGCGGTCGGCATGACGGTATGAACTTCGGTCGAGTAAGCGTTCAGCGTCCTGAGCAGTTCCCGGAGCTTGTGGTTGCTGCCGGACCCGAGGCCCGCGACTCCCGGGTCGCTCCACACCAGCACCACGCACAACACGCACCCTAGGGCGGACATCCGGCACCGGCTGTCAGCAGCGACGGTCCGGCCATAAAGTCGGGATGATCCGGCAGAGCAGCGACCGCGGCATCAAGAGCGCGAGTGACTCTAGTGAAGAGTCCGCATCTTTTGGCACGAGAGAGAAAGATATGAAACTGCTTTTTTTTTTCTTTTTCTTTTCTCTCCGGCGAGGAAGATAAAAAGAAAAGTGGAATCTCTGTGGAGTAGGTTTGCCAGCATGGAGAGTTGATCGCCGTGTTTTTGCACATTAATTGTCAGTCTCGATTACTTTCTCTTTCCAATGAAAGCGTTTACGGAACATTTTGCTGTTGTAGCAAACATCTCATTAATTCGGACCCGATTACACCGGGCTTCATCTGATTAGGACAGCAATTTTCATGTGCATACTGTTTCAGAGTCATATTTAAGGGGTGGGTTTTTAATACTCAAAGCCAACTTTACACATTTTTGAAATATGTCATTCAATTTTTTACACTTACTTAACTTGGAGAAATGTTTGCCTCACAACATGAGCATTAATTTTCAGGGTTGCAAAAATGCTACGTTAGTCACGCTGCTATTTTGGTTGAAAAAATATCTACTGTCAGTAATTTTGTTTTAAATTCTTAGCAGAAATGATACATATATACCTTGTACATTGTAAATCCACCAGCATAAGTAAAAAATATTTTTTATTCTTTATGTTACAAGTAAAAACAGTTACAAAATCAGCTCTGAATGTTTCGTTAGTCACTATGGAAATGACCCAATAGTATTTTTTTTTGGTTCAAGAGTGGACAATTTTATGACATACTTCCGTTGCTGAGCCAAAAAAATAGAAATTAAATATTTTTTCTAGAAATTTTAAACATTTATTACCATCATACAGTTGATATAGTATAACCATTGATGAGATGGAATACCTAAGATCCGGTTCAGCGGCAAAAAATAGATGAATCTATTAGTTTTCAGGAATGCCTGCTTTTTGGAGATATTTTAGCCTCTAAATTAAGCAGCCAAACAACGCGAAGTTATTCAGTTTAGCAGTTTTCATAACTTTAGACTATTTGATAACTGACTAAAAGTAAGAAGCTTTAGATGCTTTCTAATCCATTATGTCTGTCGTATCAGCTTTTTTTTTCTTTTTATTTAAAGAGTTCGTATTTATCCATTTTTTTTTTTAAAGTGTGTTTTCTAAACTAGTCATGGACAGTCCATTAGTTTTTTACGTAAATAACTTGAACGTTACAAGAAAGCACAAGTGTTGTGGAGCCTTTGAAATTGCCTTCATGAAACCATGGCGTTATAACTTAACTTCAGAAATACTCCCATAACTGAAAAGCTTCAAAAATTTTCTTTTCTAAAAAGAGATTGAATGTGTGATTCTTTTTTATAAATCTACAATCTCTTTTTCCTTCATTTGAAATTCTGATGCTTTTATTTTGCAATATGTTTCTTTAAAGTTCAGGAAACAAATCATTTTACAAACGAATCTGCTTTTGGTACGATTTGTTAATAACTACAGTGAATGTTTTTACTTAACGGTATTTTTTCGTCTCGTCGAACGCGAAAAAAGCAAATTTCGTAATTTTGTTTCGTTGTTTCATTTTAATTTAATAGAAAATTATTCTCAAACTGACTCTAATATGAAATTATGAGTCTGAACAATGTAAATTCATTAAAATATTTGGTAATATTTCTCCCCTCTCCTAAATTGATTCATAATGATAATATAAAAATATAGTTTCCATAAAGTGCTCATATAGTACTTGTCGTGATTACTATTCGTTGAAGTAATCTGTAGTAAAAAAAAATAGAAAAAACTTTTTTTTTAAACCAAAAACAAGTCTATTTTTTTGCGAGTCTATTTTTTTGCCAGTAGCCGGCATCATAACCTTTTGAATGAGGAGTAAATCATGGTGTTTGATAAAGGAATAAGGAAGATCTAGTATGGTAACTAAAAACAGACTAGAAAAATAATATGTACGAGTAACATGAAATAAATAAGATTTTTCCAAGGATTTTAAGTCTTCAATTTTTATATCCTCCCCAAGGCAAGTTAAAGTAAGAACTACTGACAGATAATGCCTCTTGCTCGACAAATTTCAAATGATTAATACCGAATATCAGTCTTATAAATCACTCCCTAATGAATATTTGATGTTTTAATGGCGAGTTGATTTCCATTAGCGACAAAATTAATGACTATTAAACCAATCCTTTCGAAAAATCATTTGAGATTATAAGCGTGAAAGGACGATTTAAATTAATTTGCAATCAAATTAATTATGCGCACGTTTCTCTGTCAAAAAATAAATCCGAGTAAGTGACGAGTTGGATGTTTGGTGGTTTTAGACCGCCCTGATAAGGAAGCCTTTCGGACCTGGTGTGAATTTTTAGTTGTCTTTTATCAAAAAAAATTTATGATGCTTTTAAATGTGTGAGATAATAAGCCAATAAATGTTTTAAGGTGATAGAAATCGTAGAGAAGAGTAAGTATGTGGGACAAGATGGCGATCTAAAGTGGCATTACTGTTTAGCATTTTTAGTAATTGAAAAATCTATTGATGTTCATAGGATGTTCGTATCTTTTGAATAAGTGTGGTTCAATTCGAGATTGATCTGCCGCATGCAACTTTCTTATTCATTCTTGTTGACTCTTTACTTTATTTCTGAAAAATACTTTAATATTTAAAAAAATAAATAAATTCGTGTGCCTTTCTTGTTACTTTAATCTTTAAAAAAAATACTCCTACTTTTTTGAGCAATTCAAATTTTTTTGCTGTTTTCATTTGACCGTAGTTGATGTCTTATGAGTAACTCCATGTCAGCTAGATAATCGCCTGCTTGACCTCATCATTTATGATTTTAATAAATAAAGATAAATTAATAAAGAGAAGAGTTTCTTAAAAATTTCATTTTTTCTTTTGGTACGAAGTACGCACATGACAAGATGAATAATTCTGTTAATTTTTAGATTTCTATTTCAAAAATTGTTCAAAATACAGCACTAAAAAAACTCAAAATATGCGAAAAAAAGAGACAAGTGTTCACTTACAAATGACAGTAATTTCTCTCTTCGATATAGTAGAAAAAAAATTGAATGTAAATTGAAAAGTTTAAAAAAATCAAGTTAAAACAACATAACTTTCTTACGTCCTATTTTAGTTCTATGTCATTCACCGTGACTTTTGACCTTCAATATCTCAATGCTCAGTAATGTAACAAAATCTACATTTTTTATTGCTATAGTATTTTTTTTTTCACCAAACCAAAAATTAGGTTGTAACCGCAATGGGACGCCGCCGAAAATAGATCAGGAATATGAACATATTTTCTGAAATGAGCTGTTTAATGTGAGATCAATCAAAGCATATACAAATAACTTTTTGACCTCATCGATATCGACTTCTAAAAAATTTGGTAGGGAGAGCTCATGTGACAAGAAAGTCAATTATGTAATTTTTAGATTTTTATTTTGAAAGGTGTTCAAAAGAGTTTACATTTTGTTCAACACCGAAAACTACCTTTCCACACTTTCAGTACTTGGTCTGAATGCAATGACTTTTGAAAAGCAGTTCCACTTTAAAAATTTCATTTTTTCTTTAAATAAAGGGTTAAAGAAAAGAGGAGAAAAATAAAACTAGTTTCAAAACCCAGCCAAATACAGCAAATGTTAACTTAACAGCAATCCCACGCGTTTTTGGATCTCACGTGGTCATTTTCGCCGAACCGTTACCGCAACTTTGGAGATGGGGATAAATAGCCGCATTCAATCGGGACTAATTATCCTCCGGAACGGCAAAAATAAAATCAGAATGGCCAATATACACTGCCCAAGGTCAGTTTTTATGATTCATTTTTTGAAGCGATACTTCATATTGCGTTACCGTTGTGACTTGTTTTGACAACAAATGACAAGAGTGGACAGATTATTTTACGAACGACATCAGAATAATTTAACTTAATAACAACGAGCTTAGTTATTAGATAGTTTAATTGAAAGAAACAAAAGAAAAGAAACTATGTTTAGATTGCGTATATTTTGATTGCGAAGAACAAGATGGTAGCTAGAGCATTAGACTTACGCTGTTTAATTAAATGAAAACTCAATCCAGTTTGTTATCAAACGGAAATTTGAGTATGAGTGTTCAAAGATCCGAAGGTATCTCTTTTCCAGAGCAACGAAATGAAGTTAAAATGAGAAAATAGCAAAAAAGTACTTTTACTTTGTTTGTAGAAATTAAAACTGAAAAAATATATATGTTTGTAGAATTAAATGACTTTTGAAGAAAAAACATGATTTTCTAATTTTGATGACTGTTTTTATCGAAAATCTGTCGACACAAAATTCTGTCTGTTTTGGTATTTAAGTAACAGCACTGCAGTTAATCCTATACAATTTGTTGAGACTCATTAATTTTAAGAACCCAATTGTTTACTTATTTATGGTACGTTTTATTTCTCCGCACATTTTTTCCCTTAAGAGAGAAGAAAAAAAAAACCGAGAGAGAAAGAAAAACTAATCCCGGTTTAACGCTTTTTCAAAATTAGTTTATTAAAGCAACATATTTAAAATCAAAACATCTTTTCAGATTCAGTCAATAGTTTTTATTCTGATTAGTTATTTCTCTAGAGCTAAAGAATACACGATAGAGACGAGTTTAGACAAGTAGCCAAAAACATACATTCGCCACTTTCACTTCACTAGGAACAGTGCCTCCCTTTAAATGACAACTCATTACACTAAAATAGTGAGACATTTACACACTCATTTGCATTACAAACATCGTGTAACCCATTATTTATCCTTCATCAAGCGCCATCAATAAGAAAAAAAAGTTGTCATTTATGAGCATGATAGATATAGGTCCAACCACTCATTATATGAACAGGTAGAGTCGTCAACTTAAGGAGAGTCTCAACTTGTTGTTTTTGACCTCGAAGGGTTGCAATTTTAGATAAAGATTTATAGATATTTAATTCCTCTTCGTATATTTATTTGGAATAATTGGTTTTCGTTGTGTTCGTTTTATCACAGTGCTTGATAGTTAATTTGTATGAAACACTTTGTTGCTTACTAAGATTAGGGACTCATGTATACTCCATTTTGGTATCCTTAACTCTGTACCTCAGAACCAGACTAACGTAAGTCCACTTTCGTCATTTTTCGGTAGAGGGGAAAAACGGTTGTCGAATACATCGTTTTTCCCCTCTACTGAGAAATGACGAAAATGGACTTACGTTAGTCTGGTTCTGAGGTACAGAACTGTGCACCACACTAAAACTTAGGTTTTTCTTTCAAAGATGTGTCAGTAGTTCAAGTTAAGCTTTTAACGTTCTATTATATCTGAGTATTTTCTTCAAAAGCAAGATATTTTATTTTAATGAACGTTTTGAGAAATGTTTTTATTAATTAGGTTGTCAATGCTTGACTCTATTTTAAACAAACATGAAAACCTTTTTCCTGTAGGTAATCTTTAGTAACATACAGTATGTAGTTCACAAAAGCTATACTTAGTTTTTGAATTCTTCAGTACCAGTCCAGAAGTTATTTAACAAAATAGTAGAGCACTTTGTTTTAATTAAGGATCATATGATATTAATAAAACTATTCTCGTTGTATTCTCATTAAATTGTAGCAAGTTGTAAAAAATATTGCATACTTTTTGGAAAATAACCGTACCCTTAACAGTTTTTTGTGTCCCTCCCCCAAGGGTCATGCGTACCCTCGGTTTCGAATCATTATATTATAGTGTTGCTACCCCCCCCCCCCATGCATAATTTAAAAATTCGGCTGTAAATATAGTTTTTTGAGGATAATTTCACTTTTTACTCAACGCAGTGTTTGGAAAAGATACATTTTATTTAAAGTGAGCTACAACTACTTTATCATAAATGTAGTTAACTATAGCTACTACTCCTTTTTTTAAATAATAGCGAATACAAACTATTTTTGAAATGTAGTCGCTATTTTGCTACTTTTAGGACAGATAACTTTTCTTTAGTTTGCAATTTATATTTATTTGTCAAAGAAAAGGTCGGAAAAAAACTTGGTGTGCGCGTGTTCAGACAAAATAAATAAACTCACTAGAACATGAAAATCTATTAATAGTTTTCCCTGTATATTTGTTGGAATCAGTTTTCATAGTTTAAAAAGTGTTTCCAATGTTCGATGTTTTTGTAGTATTTAAAGCTCTTCAATTTCCTCAAAGAAAAGTAATGCGCTACACAACCAGAGTTTCAGAGTAAGGCGTATTCTTTTCCATTGAAAAATCATGCATATATTTTATAGATGTATATATTTTTTCTTTGCCGCAAATACAAACGCAGTAACCCAATGGTTTCTATTCTATTTGTTTTATTATTTGTAACAGGGGTGATTGTGTTCCGGTATTTTACCGGATTTCCGGTATTTTCATGATAGATTCCGGTATTTTCATATTCGAAAATACCGGAAGTAAAATATTTTTAATTATGCTTTTATCTTCCCACCTCCGGATTTTTTTTCTTTTTCGAATTTTCGATGATTATGCCGATAATTATTAATAATATTCATCAAATAGAAATGTTCAGATGTAAATTCTAAGTGTTTTTTTTTACCTTATATTTGCATTCGATATGAGAATCGAATTTTTCTCACTTTTGATGCTTATTCCCCTTAGTTAGGAGACAAATAAATGAAATGTAACAAATGCAACTTTCATTGCTTTATAAATGCTTTCGCACAACAAATAGCAATTCTGTTAGACTTTTGCTTTTGCCTTAAAATATTTTTTTGAAGATAATTGCTCATCATCAGCTCAAAAGTAACTTTATTACTCAATTACAATTTAATTAAATGCATGTACAATATTTTGACTAAAAACTATTTGAATATATGAAATGTGTTAGTTTATGAAAGGAAATTAATTATTACTAGGTGTGCTTAGTAATAGGTACCTTGGTTTAAAAAAAACACTCCACCTCCCCCCCCCCCACTTTTTCTTTAAAACTTTCAGGTATTTTTTTATGAACTCACAATCACCCCTGATTTGTAATTAATAACTTTCATGAAACAGTTTCAACAGTGTTTTTAATTTTTAAATTTTTCTTTAGAATTTTGATAAATGATAGGTCATATTTATTTTTCTTCATCAACTCATTTATTTAAAAACAATTAAAAGAAAAACTTTGAAACTAATTTGAGAGAAGGAATATTGCGACATTTGATAACTTCAAAGTAAGTGTTCAGCAAGTGTTTCGCGGCTACATGGATTTATTTTCTTTTTCATTTTTTTTTTTTTTAATAACCGAAAGGTTTTCAAGTTCTCTTGATTAAAATATTCATGAAAATTTTGGTCCCTTACAAAAAAAAAAAAAAAACCTCAAAGATCAGCAATTTGTTCATTGCTTAACAATAATGCTCATGACTATCAAAAAAAGCTTAGACTAATAAAAAAACCTTAAAATCCGTAAGTGTAAAACCATGTTTTATTTATTTCAATTTTTTTTCGATAATGATCTTCTTAAATAGATATTTTAACGATCCTAAAGACTATCAAGTTCACATTCATGCAGATAACTTGCTCGATTTTCATCACAGTTGAGCATATCCTTAGAAACAAAATAAAGAATTAAGTAACTGCTACATAAATCTAGCACTTAATTTACAGCCTAAATGGGTTTTCACGCTTGTTTAAGAAAATTTATGTTAAAAAAGCTGTCTCGTGCTAGCTAATGATGTTATTTAGTACAACGAAAAGAGTGGCCTTCAACGAGCTCTTCTTCAAACATAACATTCATCTTTCATAAAAACTAAGAAATCGAAACATTTTTGCATAACAACTTGTATTGAGAACTAGTTTCGATGGTGTAGTTTAAAAAATGGCTGGCGTCATAAATTATAAAACTTAAAAAGAATGATTTACGAAATTCAAGAATGGAATAGCAACTTTTAGAAGTAGTATTGAAATTCTAATGCGTTTCTACATCTGTATATACGATGTAGAACTGTAATTGTAATTTGGGCCTCGTTTTCTTAAAACATTGATTACTTTTACGATGTGTATCACTAATTTATACAATTTAAAGATGTGAAGATATTTTTATTACTTTCGTGGGTAGAACTTGGCATCATGTGCACGTTTAGAATGTCAAGAAAAGTATGAAATCGTTTTAAACGGCTCGAGTTATATTTTTCTTTATTAACTAAAGTAAGTAAAATGTACAAATTATATTTAGTTATGAGTTATGTGTAAGCTGAATTTTGTATATGTTGTACGTCGCTGCAAAACTGTTCTGTTTTCTGTTGTATAACCTTCATGCAGGAATTCTTTTATGGTACCAAGTTCCCAGAAAGTGTATTTACTTTATAAATGAAATAATAAATTTCGAGCGCCTTTTTAGTAAATGCTATTCGTTTTAGATACACTTCATATTTTTAAATATTTATCAGTAACGTTTAGGGTACATATTAACAGGAGTAAGTATTCATAGTTGATAAAAAAAATCAATTTTACTAGTGACATTTCGCTTCAAATTACTGCAATTTTTGGAAAATTAACAAAATCTGCGAAAGGTTTCTTTTATTTTTTTAACAAACAATTTCTGAAAGGCGAACTGAATTAAATTGCATTGTATTAGATTTTGACATTTTTTCTTCTGTTTCTTTTTACCTTTTCCTTTTCTTTCCTCTTAAATTTTTCTTCTCAATTTGTCTTATGTTGGGGGATTATATTAGTGAAGATCTTGCATAGCGGATATAAAGAACGTTATCATTAGAAAATATTTTAATTATCATTTTTGTTTGAAGATACTAAATTGCTGTCAGTAAGGAAAATTTTCATTTCACTACCAGTTATACTGCTAAGCACATGTGTTCTTTTTTAGTGAACCACACTTTTCAAAATAAAATTATATTTTTAGTGGTCCTAACTAATTTAGAATTCTTCACATTTCTCTGGTGGTGAGACTAACATAGTTTGCTTTCTGTTTTTTTGCGTAACTTACGTATTTGGAAATGAGTCTTTGACGTAATTATATTTCTAACACTTTTTTAGTTAAGATTTTTTACTTGATATATTTTTGCTATTCAAAATACACATAAGAAGATTTGAATACATTTCTTAAAAATATACCATATCATCTATGATCTTTGGAAATAGTTGAATAGTTTTCTTTTATGCTAATTAAATAGTAATATTTTTTTCGTCATATATTTGCTATATCATAATAAACCTCTATTTTGATAGATTTTTTGGGACATTGAAATTGTACATAAGTAGATTTGACTACATTTCTGAAAAAGTATATGCTCTTGTCTATTATCTAATTTAATGGTTATAGCGATTTTTTCATTGCAATTCAATGAAAATATACTGCTTATTGTCATAAATTTACCATATTTGGTTAAACACCTATTTTAATATATTTTGGAATATATTTAAAACACACATAAAAGTAGTTGATTTATAAATAGTATATGTTTCTGTCTATGCTATTAGAAAATGTTTAGATAAATTTTTGCCAATGAAATGACAATTTTTCTCTCATCATAAATTTAACCGTAATACGTTAAATACCGATTGGATGAATTTTGGGAACTTCAAAAGATACTTTAACTTCATTTCTTAAAATTGTTTATCTTCGTCTATACTCTTCAGAAATGGTTCCATCCATACCCTTCTATGCCAGTCGAATGTCAATTATTTTTTCGTCAAAAATTCACCACATTATGTCAAACCCCTATTTTCATTAATCTAAGGCAGAAGCCTGCAGAAAAAGAAGATAAATGAGAACCTTCTCGAACAAAACAAGCATAAGAAAAAAAAAAAAATACTTAGCTGCATATCAGAGTTAATGCCCATGTTATCTCAAGGACGATATGGCGCATACCCCTTGAGTAAACAATAGAGGGGTAAACTCATTTGGTAAGCTCACAAAAAACACACCCTTCTTTGGAAAACAGAACCATTTTTCCGACCCCCGCTGCTATGAAATTCAAACCTTAAGTGTAGGGCACCCACTAGAATAGAGCTAATCTTGATTTTTTTCTGTTTCGCATAAGGGGAAAATAGAACAGGGGTGTTGAAGATGGAGAATTTTATTTTTGTATCATTTTCATGTCTTTCAGACCACCCACTTGCTTCGCAGTAAATTATGTGGTACAACAGCCTTCTGCCAGCTGTTGATAACGTTTTTTTTACTTCAAGTTGGCGGTGTATTGTTATTGTAATGCAGAAACTGGAGAGCAATTGTTTTTGCTGCATTTTTATATGAATTTAGTAGGGTTTTTTTACGGAAAAAACTGGCTTAGTTTCAATCCATTTTTCATATAGCTAAATAAAAGAAATATGGTGTTTATTCTGACGGATAAATAAACACTTGATTACGATTTTATTTTAAAATTGTCAAAATACATTTAAAAGTTAGCATTTTAATGCATGGATTTTAATCAATTATATGAAGAGTTTAAAGATAGTTACACATAAATCTTTAAAAACAATAACTATTAGAATTTTACGGCTCTCCATGGAATGAAGGTGTTAAATTTTTATTAGAATTTAGTGCTTTTTGTGAAAAACATATCCTAATTTTAATCCATTTTCTAGTTTGACAAATAAAAGATAAATAGACACCATAGTACAATTTCAATTAAGATGCTCTTAATATCGTTAAAAATTATCATTTCGCTTGTTTGCAATTGTTTGCAACTTTATTTTAAAATGGTCAAAATAGATTTAAAAGCTAGCATTTTAATGCATGGATTTTTATCAATAATATGAAGAGTTTAAAGATAGTTACATAAATCTTTGAAAACAATAACTATTAGAATTTTACGGCTCTACATGGAATGAAGGTATTAAATTTTTATTAGAACTTAGTGCTTTTTGTGGAAAAAATATTCCAATTTTAATCCATTTTCTAGTTTGACAAATAAAAGTATTATACTGAGTAATCAGATAAATAGACACCGTAGTACAATTTCAGTTAAGATGCACTTAATATCGTTAAAAATTATCATTTCGACACATGAATTTTTAAATGCTATTGAAGTTGAAGTGAAAATTAGTAGTTGAAAATAAATGAAGAAAGAAATAAAAGTAATTCAGTTTTGACAGATTGCCGTTTGGTTTTGTTTTCTGATTCAATTTATTGTACTTGCTAGAACAAAATGAAATTTTAAGCACACTTTAAAAATCTACTGCCCAATGTGACTCGGAGGTCACATCGAAGTTTATCATTACATTTCACTCTAGAAGTATTATTCCGAGTCAGTCAATTTTTTTTTTTTGAAAATATAAAAAATCCCCGTTATATGTGTGAAATACATTTATTTTAAAATTATGTGTGTATCGATATTTTTTCTGCAGGAATTAATAATTTGGACAGCTGAGGATTTTGGCACCCTTTTTGTTAAATGCAAAAAAATGTTAATATTATTTCAGTTTATTTTTACGACAAGAAATCCTTCATAATCTGTAAAAATTATTTTCGAAAAAAGTATTTCGAAATGAATATAACGTTTTTGGCCACTCCAATTTATAACAGGAATATCATTTCCCAAACCATGTCAACAACTGAAGAATCAAACTTTGAAGTTTCTAATGTCATCTTGCTTTTTAATGCGCCAAGAAATTGTGTTTTTAATGTAAACAATGCTCTTTGAGAATGTAAAAAAGCGTGCGCTTCAAATACGGATGTTATACTCTTACAAATAAGATATTTTTGTAAATAATCTGCAAACTATTTTATTTTTTATTAACTTCAGAACAGCTTTTTCGGAAACTTCGAACATGTTTTCATTTACAGATGTTGCACATTTGCAGGTTTCAGCTCAGTCCTGCTAGGAATGCATTTGAAACGGAAATGTAGCAAAATCATAAAACAGCACGAGTCAAACATGTTAAGTGAAATAAAAGACTCCAACTGCCACTTCGAATGCTCGTCATAAATGATCAGTTGAATTACGCCTGTCCGTTGACATCTCTGCGTGTGGGATACTCTTTAAAAGCAAATTGGGTGCTTCGTGGATTTTTTAATATGCTTTTTTTCACTAAAAAACCCCATAAAAGGTCTTGTTCTGTTGTTAAGACAGAGTACAAACTAAGAAAGGTAAAAAAAAAACTTTATAAAATATTTTACTTCTATAGTACAATTGAATCGTTTATTTCAGAAACCCTTCATGTGCACTGCTTAAAATTTTCGGACACCTAAAAAAAAACGCCTAAAATAAAGGTTTCGACTTGAAAAATTTTAATATTTTAAATTAAACTTTTAAGTACTATTTGTTTTTTTCAATACAACAAAAAACATTTTTTTTCAAGCCAAAATCTGTACCTGGGAAGTTTTTTTACTTTTCCAAAAGTTTTAAAAAGTGCATTTGACGGGTTTCAGAAATAAACGATTCAGTTAAATTATTTTATGTTTAAATACTTGCTTTTACACTTGGTTCTAATATTGCGCACTAAAGTCAACTTTAAGCATTACCGCAATTTTTAGTTATGTCACCGCTATCATTAATTTTCAGCGTTACCGTAAAGTCGGGTTACTTGGACCCACAAGGGGGTTACTTGAGCCCACAGTAAAATGATAAAATCTGGGCTTGGTACTAGCGTTAGAGACTGAAGAGTACTTCTACCTAGCTGAGAAACGAGGAACTATGTGCAAGTCTTTAACTAGTAAGTACCAACCCAAAATTTTATCATTTTACTGTAATGGGCTCAAGTAACCCTCTAGGGTCCATGTAACCCGACTTTACGGTAGTGGTAAAACAAAATCCGGCACATTCTTGTCGAGCGCTTAAATTTTTCTGAGAAGGCGCGTATTGTTGTATCTTGTGGTACATCACACACACAGGTCTTAAATGCGAACCAGGCTGAGGACTACCGTTATCGTTTTGGATCATTTCGTGATTATTTTGTTAATAAAATTAAGTTTAAGCTCTATTTTTATTAATAACTATTGGCTAAGTCGAGAAAACTTTCGAAAGACTTATTCTCAAATCAGTGGAAATTAGTTTGGAATTGCGGTATGATGATTAGTTAAAAGTTTGGTAGTTCTCGTTTTGTAATCTTCTCATCGAAGATTTAAACTATATGTCACTCGCCGCCAATTTCTGTATATTGTTGCTCATATCAGTTTTTAAGTGTGACTAGCTGCCAGGGCAGCTAGATTAGCTTCCTGCGGCATGTTGATGCATAACGTCCTCCCTCTCTAACTTTTACCTCATTCTGAAGTTATATTATTTGATAGAATTTAATGTTCATTCGATTTCAAGACATACCACGCACCTGGCCCGGCGTTGCACGGGCACTTCGTGCCTTTAAAGTAGTGAGGAAATATTCAAGAAACTACTCCCCGCCAAGGCGGCTCGCTAACAGGCGCTTCACGCCTTTACTTTTTTTCTATATAAAAAATCATTCGAATTATTGAGATGCTATGCGTCTTCAAGATGGTGAGGAGAGTTTCAGTAAGTTCAGCTCGCTCAAAGAAAAAAGGAAGACATAGACACTCAGTTTTTAATATAAGTAGATGGCTTTTCAACAAATGAATGTTTCAAAATATTACAAGTAGCTAGCGATAAAAATTCTACGTAAGTGGCCCGCTTATGAGTTTCGTGTTTGATTTAGTTAAGCCTTCATTCAAAATTCTCATTATCATTGTTATTACTGTTTCATAGCAACGACGGTTTGCAAGAATGGATTTCATATTTATTCATTTATTAGGCTTAATCGCTTTAAATTTGACTTTATTAATTGATATCTTCGCTAATTAAAATCGTATAATTATATGGATTGAAACTAATGAAGCTTGAAAAATTACCTATCTATCGGTACCTGGTTCGACTTTCAGTTCGTTGGCGTTCAGGAGAAAGAAGCGTGACATAGATAGAAAGAAAGATAGAAAGATAGTTAGAAAGATACTCAGTTTTTAATATAAGTAGATAAATAGCTATTACATATTTTTAAAAATTAATTTCTATTACACAATTAACTTTGAAACAGTGCATCCCGTAGTTTACGTATTAATCAACCTGAAATAATAATAATAAAAATTAGGGATGCACCGATAAGCAAATTGGCCGATTACCGATTTATCGGCTGTTGATAATCGGCCGATTAATGATCAGGATGATTTTTTTAAAACTAACCATTTACCATCACTGCGTTTTTCTTTCTTTTACAATTGTGATTTCAGAAATAGTTAGTATATATCTTCTCTCATAAATATATTACTAGTTATTTATTTTTCCATTGTCCTAATTTCTCCAAAATAGTTTCAAAATTTTATCTTATTTCTTAGAATCAATTTCCATATAATTGTCAATAATGTTATATTAACACATTGTTAACTATCTTACTAAACATGAAATTAAAAAAAAAATCATGTTGGGGGGGGGGGGGGAGGTCTGTGGTGAGCACTCTAATTTAGGAGTGCATTTAATTAAAATATTTCAATTACTAGTAGCCATTTAATTCAAGACTTTTATTCTTTGTGAAAACTAGAGGTTATCTAAAAGCACTATGTTAAGAAGAAAATTATTGATACATGAAAAAAAAAATGTTGCGACCTTGTCTATGTACATTTATTCAAAATAAGAAAATTAATTTATTGAAAACTTTATATCAACTGAATTATTATTACTTTTAATGGAATTATTCCTCATAGTTTCTTAGTGAAGGTATACTTTTTAAAATAACAATTGCAAAAAAAATTCTGCCGATTAATCGCCACGATTTTACCGATTATTAATAATCGGCAAAGTGGCCGATTAATCGGTGCATCCCTAGTAAAAATGTTAACAGTTAGAGACTGACAAAATTACTAAACTATGTTTATTTATCAAAAAAAAAATAATCAATACAAAGAATTTTACGCATACTTTCTATTGAAACTTGTAGTCATTTCTCAAAATTTGAATGTCTTCCGCAGAAAAAATAAAAACACAGTTTAAATGCCGGTAGTAAAATAAAATGTTTGTCCTTCTGGTAAACATCGTTAAACTTTTTGTTGTGCAGCTATTAGTCTTATCGGCTGCCGATAATCCCGCCATAAGTCAAGAGCGAACAATAATGAATGGTTCTAAACAGTTGCAGATACAGTGAGGATAAGACGCCTGGAATAAAATGTAAAAAGATTTGAAGAGTGTTAGGGATTTTATTCCTAACTTTTATTTTAAGAATAGTTTCGCTTTGTATGTAAAAGTAAAAAAAGCGAGGTAAATTTCTTTTCCTGAAATACATGAGCAAGTTTCCGCGTGAATATTTTCTGAACGCCATTGCAGACATTATTGATATCTGCCGATTTTTTTTTCTCCAAAGTAGTCGGTTTTGTGCAGACTTTTAACAGACTATAATTGAAGATAATAAATCTTGCAAAACCCTGAGAATATTTTTATTATCCGCCCCTAAACGGTAGCTGCTGTATCAAAAAAAGAAGATAGTCGGCGATGGTCATATGACACTTTCCACATAAGCCTGTTTTATTTGAAATGGAATGCCACAGTCGCAAGTTTAGCAATTGTATTAAAGAAAAAAAAAAACTTTTTTCTGTCCCCGAAATATTTTAATAGATTATTTCTGCGTTTAACCCTTTATACCCCGACGGGACTAAGTCCCTCTTATATTAATTTAGCATTCCTAAATATTAGTGAATCCTAAATGGCTGGAATCATGAAGCTTTTAAGTACCACTTCTTGTACTGTACTGAGCTGTCAACAGATGGTATAATTCAACTTCGCAGAGATGGCCTATAACTCCTCCTTTTTTCAGGATTGTTCATTTTTAGGAAGGGGTGATACGCAGATGAAAATTGAGGAATGGGATTCACAATTGCGGCATTGGTTATAAAGCTTGAATACGTCACCTTGCTTACCTTTAATTGGTCTCCCAATTTGAGAAATTAGCCAAGGAGGAAACTATTTTAATTTTTGCACAATCGAGAAAGATTTCTCATTGGATATAAGAAAGTAGGTGGGTCTTGGTTTTGTATCTTTCCGCAGCCATTGGCCATTGGCTGCAACG